>VXAZ01001116.1:975695-1089108 GCA_013399875.1 Gymnorhina tibicen | reverse complement strand
AGCGGGCGCGCCCGGCCCCGGCAGCGCCCGGTCCGGCTCAGCACAGCGGCCGGCGGCTCTCGGGGCGTCGTCTGGCTCCGGCGGCCTGGGCACGGCGGGGGAGCGTGAATGAGAGTTTGCTCCGATTTCCGAGCAGGGTGAGTGCCGCGCCGGCCGTCTCGGGGGAATAATAATAGCAATAATATTAATAATTTTTTTGTTTAGTTTTGTTTTTTTGCTTTGGGTGTCCATACCTTTACACACTGGCCCGACGCCACCTCCCCGGGGCAGGGTTGCGTGCGGGGCGCGGTGCCTCTCGCCATCCCCGGACGGGGACCCTCGGGAGGGAGTTGATGTCTCTCGGTCCCTCCATTCCCTTTTGTTCGGCTCTGCCGGGGCTGGGGGGAAGGGACGGACCCGGGGGTTGCGGGGGAGCCAACGGAGGTGTCGGTCGGTGGCCCAGCTGTCCGGGCGGTTGCGGCAGACGGGACGCCGTCCCCGTGCGCGCAGGGGGTGTCCGCCTGCCCCCTCCCTGCTTCCCGGGCGGAGCAGTGGCCCTGTTCTCCTCCCCGCGCCCCTCCTGCACGGAGGAGCCGCCCTGGGCTGCGGGGACAGGCGGTGGCATCGCCGCCACCAGCCAGAAGGCACCGGCTGTAGTAAACACAGCGCATGGGGCGGCGGTGAACCCGTAAAGGTCACATCCTTGCGCGCACACGCAGCCCGACCTATCTGCGCTCCCCAGTTGTTGTCTTGGGGACGGTGCGGTGGCTGCCGGTGCCTGTCGCTGGCAGAGCCGCGCTCCCGGCCGTTGGCTCTGCTCGGCGGTGTTTCCCGGCTGCGAGCAGGGATCTCCCTTGGCGAGGGAGCAGCAGTGCGAGCTGCGTCACACCCTCCTTTACCTCCTCCCGCCCCCGGCCGGGGTGGCAGCTGGGTGGCATCCGATTTAGCAATAAGAGCTAGGAATGCGGGTTCTGCTGTGAGGTTTGATTCCTGAGCGGTAGCTGAGCCTAGCCGAGTTCAGGGCTAGGCACATGTTCACGTTAAATAGCAGCCAGCAATGTACTGATCCCTCAGAGCATGCAGCGTCTGGATGCATCTTGGTGGGGAGCAATGAGGCACGGGAGTGTTGGAGCAGTAGGAGCAGAGGAATGTTGCTGGAGAGCTTACTTGCAAGGAGACCAAGAGGATGGCATGGTAAATGGCTGTTTTGCAATCCAGGCTGTCAGCCTGGACTCCTTCAGACAGGTCAATAGGTATGCATATATTTTGTGGTCTTCTCCGTGCTTCTGTGGGTGCTTCCGTGGGTCATCGATGGGCTTGTGTGCACAAATGGGGCAAATTGGAAATGACAGCTTTTTGTCATGTTTTTGTGCCACGTCTTGTTGCTGCAGCTCAGGAGTTTTAGATGAGTAGATGTGGTACTGTTAAGCTTGTGCGATTATGGAATGAATGATGGACAAGTTCTCTGGTATCACATTTCCAGTGGTGGTTGAGACGTGGGTGAGGAGAGGAAATATTTAATAAAGCAGGGCTCCCAGGTCCCTGTGCTTTGCATTATCTGGTGGTATCCTGCCTTTGCTTTTAACATGTGGTAATAGTTTCATTCCACAGAATTAGAAGTGTGAGCTTAACTACTTTTTTTAATGCCGTATTTAGTTATCAAATACCACATCTAGTTATTCAGAAAGGGAGGGCTTTTTTTAGTCCTAGTCTGTGTTCTTCTGAAGCTGACAGTTAAGCTGCTAGCTCTGAAATTGATAAAATACAGAATTGGTGTTGTTATGACACCACGGTGTGCAAAATTCCATGAAAGCCTGAGTTATGTTTCACGATTTTTCATGTGGTGGGCCACAAGATTGTTTGGCTCATCCCTCTGCCCTAATAAAGGTGGGTTTGGGCTGAGATGCCACCCTGAACTGAAATGAGCCATGTCGTGCATCCAGCTCTGCAGGTAAGCTCTTGGAACTGGTTTTGGGTGGTGGTAGGTGGGGCTAACCTGAGTTCAAGTATCAGACTGATGGGTTTGGTTTTGGTTTTTTTCTCATTTAACTGTGGCACTATTGAGACCTGATCTGCTCAGCATGTCTTGGTCCAGGGGTGGCTCTCAAGTGGCCTGGGGTTGGCTGCTGCTGTTTGGATGTATGTATGCTACTCCTTGGCAGGGTACAGGTTCTGCTCTGGGTGAAGGCTTGGTGCCTGACACCTTGCCAGCATCGCTGTGTCCTGGCGACCTGACATCAGTACCTGTGAGGCTGGGAGGAATTAAGGGCAGCAACTGGGAAAAGCCTGTCCTGGCTCTGCTCTTTCATGGGCCCGGTTTCAAAGAGACTGGTGGAAGGGAGATTCCAACTGAGGAAGCAGAATCAGGGGGCTGACTGGCAGCCCTGCTGTCTTCCCGGCTGGAAGCTAATTCCTAGTGATTTACAGCAGAAACTGTTCCCTGGCCCTACCCCTTCTCTTCCTGTGAGTGATATTGAAAGCTTATAGGAATAGAAGTTCATTATAAGAATGAATGCCTGGGGCAGTATTGCATGCCACAGAGATTCAGTGTTGTTTGAGACCCGGGGGAAATAAAAACAGCTGGAATGCTTTATTTTAGTAAGGGAACCTTTGCAGTGTCTGAGACGTGATTAGTGCTGCTGTTAAAGGTCAGGTATAGGTCCTGGGTGTGAAGCATTGTCTGTGGATACATACAAAGTACATACCTGTGATACTACATATATGTGGTGTGTCTTCAGCATCATTCTGATCCTTGAGTATTCAATCCTTAATACAGAAACTTCAAAGCTAGGGAGAAGCATTAACTGTTTAATCCCCAAAGTCATGACAGATCTGTTGGAAGAATATCAAAGATTCCATTTCTCCTTATTTTGTCTGATGAAAATTCATGTTTTATTTTTTGACTGAATCACCACCAAATCTATAGGGATTCTTGAACATAAGTCTGTGTTTTGTGTAACATATGGTCCCATTAACAATTTTACAGTGAATAATTTTTTATTTAAGGAGTAATAGATCACATTTCCTGATGTTTTGTTTTTTGTAGATCTGGGTAATAATTACTGTCCAGGAAGGCTTGAGTCAAGGGCAATATATAACTCACTGATTTTTTGGAGTTAAAGCTGTGTAGCTATTCAATGGCTTGTCATGGTCTCTTCCTTCCTCTCATAACCCCCAGTATTTATCAGGCTTAGCAGCAGTACTCTCTAACTTCAAAGTCCTCAAAGCCCTGGCTATAACCAAAATACTCCAGTACTATGTGCAGAAAACTCTGTCACCTTGAATTGGAGGCTCTCTTGTCCAAACCTGACTGTGTCAGGCCCAAATAAAGTCACAGTTTTCTAGGTTTATCCTGTAACACTGGTTCTATTTCTTTCCTATATAGATTTTTCTCAGCTAAATAATATCTGCATGGCAGCATCCATGCTGGGAGGAGAGATCACTTTCTCTAATGTGTTATTTTTATGACACAAAGTTTGATCAGAGGGAAAGCTTTTGACAGTAAGTGCTTAATCAGGGTTTTTCAAAACAGATTTTCTCTCTGCCCACTGCCCTTAACTTGGCAGGTTAATCCATGAAATAATCTGTGCACAGAAATACAGACAACAAATGAAGTGCCTCAGTTGTAATGTTGGGTGCTTTGAGGTTTTTATGTGTTTTGGTCTTTGAAGTCTCTAAACATGTAAGTTTCCTCTTTGCACCTTGTGTTCATTGCCATTGCTATAGGGGACACATTCACAAACCAAAGAAATGAGGCCTTTTCCTAGAGGTCAGAATTTACCAAAACAGTTACAGTTTAGTTGTAAACTCCCCTTAAAATTTAATGACTTAGTGCTGCTTTTTGTTATGACGTAAGAAAACGAAGTAAGGAGTCTTTGAAGCTGCTTCAGACTTCATAAATATTAACAGGCTCTGCAGTCTTCAGAGAGTAAGTTTTGGATGTTTTTCTTCACCTTAATAGTACGGTTTCATTTGCACAGTAAATCTTCTTGTCTTGACTAAACTGAAAGAGCAGTTATCAGATGCAAATCAGAAATACTGTATTTGTGGGTGGGAGCACTCTTGCTGTGTTTCCCCTTCTCTCTTGAACACCCAGTCCTTTCTCCTGGTGCATGCTCCGGGAGCAGTAAATTTAATTCCATGGCTTACAGGACCAGATCTTCAGAGGTGTTTAAGTGGTTGAAAATGCAGGGTTTTTTGCTTCTGAGAATAATGGAAGGTAAAGATTCACAACTTGTTCACTTGCGTTGAAAAATCCTTTCTATTTGCATCTTGGGTCACTATATATGTTTAATATTTTTCTGTGTTAATGAGGAAAAAAAACCTCACTGGTAGTATTCTCTAAACATGCCTTGAGAATACTTAAAATTGTCTCTAAGTTTAAAAACCAATTTGCATTTTAATAGAAACTGAAATTCCATTTAGTTGCAGTTTCTTACAAATCCCAGGTTAATGCAGAAAGTTTTTTGTGATGGTCTGTAAAGAACACTTTACCTGTAGATACACTTTACATGAAGTTTGATGTATTCTTTTAAAACTTGTTCTAGGTGTCTCATCAGTAATTGAAGAGAACTCATCTTTTTATTTCACGGAATCATGGAATGATTGAGGTTGAAAGGGACCTCTGGAGGTACCTGATCCAACCCCTAGCTCAAGCAGAGCCACCTAAAGCAGGTTGCTCAGTGATGAGTCCAGATGGCTTTTGAGTATCTCCAAGGATAGAGATTCCACAACCTTCCTGGGCAGCCTGTGCAAATTCTCAGGCACCCCCACAGTAAAAAAAGTGTTTCTTGATGTTCAGAGAGAACTTCCTGTGTTTCAGTTTGTGCCCGTTACCTCTGCTGCTGTTACTGGGCACGGTTCTGTCCTCTCTGCACCCTCCCTTCAGTTGTTTATATACATGTATAAAATCCTCCCCTTGAGCCTTCTCTTCTCCAGGCTGAACAGTCCCAGCTCTCCCAGCCTCTCCTCAAAGAGATATGCTCCAATCCCTTTGCTGGACTATCTCCTGTATATCCATATATCTCTTGTAGCGGGGCCCTCAGAACTGGGCACAGCACTCCAGTTGTGGCCTCATATTTCCCAGTACGCTTTAAAGAAACTTCTAAAGTAAATTGTGCATAGGTTTTTTTAGGATGCAGGTCCAAAAGGTCACTTTAGTGCTATAAATCACTGGTGGAGCTTGTGAGTACTTTTGCTCTTCCATAGGAGCCAACGTCCCTTGTTTAAAACACTTCAGCATTTTCCTGATCCCATCAGTGCAGGCTTTGACAACTCTTTTGACCTGTGATTAAGGGATTTATGACTAGGTTTGCTGGCTACACATGCCTAATAAGCGTAATCATTGGATGCTGAGTCACATGGGGACATGTGTTTTTGGGGTGTGTTGATATAGACTCCTGTCTGAAACAGAGCTCATTGCAGCTTATAGTGAATGTGTGCTTACATCTGTGAGGGCACATTCCTGCTGTGGGCTGGTTTGGTTCTCCAGCAGCCACCCTTGTACTCTTTTGGGGCTGACCTGCCTGGCCTGTGGGCACCTTCTGCATTACTGATTTCCCTGGAGACGAGCCTGGAGGTGAGCAGCTGTCTGTAGACTAAACTGAGGGAAGTTTGGATGCTTTGTGCGTATATGGGTAATTCTGTAGTTGATGTTAAATACAGAATTTGTAAACAGGGGTTTTATTTTTAGGTCAACAGGGTTTCTATTTTTAGGTGAACACATCTACGTGCAGAATAAAGATGTTAGTGTAATGCTGCTAACACTGGTCATGGACAGGAGGGAGAGAGGAAAGCAAGAAAAAGGCATAAACCACAAAATAACACGTTATCCTTTGGTTTTGCATCAAATTCCTTGAGAGGGGACACTAATTTCTTTACCATTAGGTGTCCCCTCTTGTTGATGCAGGTGTTTGTAGTTGGTTAAGGTAGGCTTTTTTTGAAGGTTCTTAAAGAATACAGCAAAATCATGTGGTAAAAGCAGTTGACAGTTGCTTGCCTTCTCTATGTCCAAATACAATGGTTAATAGGCACCTTTCAATTTTTCTTAATATCCCCCCAAAAGTAACTGCACAACATGAGAGGTCTGTACGTACCTTAATTAGAAAGAACAAAACCATAGAGTTCATGCTGGCTTGATGTATGCAATTAGTGACTGAGTGCAGTTAGTTTCCAGCTGCTAAAACTGTCTTATCAGACCTTTTGACAGGACTATCAGCAGTTTGTATTAGTATCTAGCATTACTAATGCTTGGCATTTTACCATGTTGTAAAAGCCACTTGTTCCTTCAATATTCATTTCAGGTATCAGGATTACTTACATACAGAACACATCAAATTCACTGGTTTGGAAACCAACCAATTTTCAGAGACTGAAAATTAGTACCAGGTTTTTTCAATGAAGGATACACAAGCATCTTTAGATACTCTCAGGGCAGGGTTTAATTAATAAATTAAAATTTATCATTAGCTTAAATTTTGAAAAGTGACTTCTTCAAGTTAGAAACATGTATGAAAAAGAGGACTTCTTAAGAGAATTAGAGGTACCTTCAGAAAAAAGTCCTCCAGCCTCTCACTATGTATTTTACTATCTGAGGCTCCACATTCCTTCTATGTTTGGAAAATGGTTTGCACGTTTTTCTTTCCTTCTCTCTGGATCTCTTCTCTGCGTTCCCAGGTGTGCACAATAACTGTGGTTTAAAATACCTCGCTGCACTTCTCAAGGTTAAAAGCGTGTTGTAATTCCTGGGGAAATGTGGCAGGGCTACAGAGAAGTGTGTGGATTTCTACCTGTCAGCAGTTTTTCAGCAGTGTCATAGCCACAAGGGTGGGGAAACACGAAGCATCTGAAGAAGGATCTCTTAAAATGTAGGAAGTTTTTGGACTTCACCTTGCATAGTCCATGCTGCTGCGTTACAAGCCTGATGAGGATATGGGTTTTTTCCTTGTTGTTTTTAGAGCCAGGTGATGTCTGTAGCTGTACTGCTTCAGGGACCCACCTTGTTATGTTAGGACTGATGGTGTCTAAACCCTGTAATTTACTGCAGATCAGAATCCAGGGAACTGTATGGTTGTGTGCTTTGGGTAAAGTTGCTTCTCTAGACACTTCTGTAGTAGTGGGACCACTACCAGTATCAGATTTTGTTCCAGGGCTAACCCAGAAAATGGGTGAGTTTATGCTTTCTGGACTGTCTGGAGAGAATGGGATGTTCAGTTTGAGCCTTAGAGATCTTAGCAGCAGAGAACAATCTGAAAATATCTATAACGCTGCTCTGGGAGTGAAGGAAACAGTAGCCTGGGTCTTGAGCATTTTGGAAAATGCACAACTATTGCAACAAGATACTGTGTTGGAACAGGAGAAAAAATAGCATTTTAAGCACCCAAAGAGGAAATGCTGTGTGCCTTTGATGTGATATTCCTTGCAGTTACCTGGCCCCTGAGGAACACGACTTTTACCTGATTCAAATCAAGCTGCAAGATCATCTGTAATCCACAATCCTATCTCTGAACTCATTTTTGTGTTAGGGGCTTTCTTCATCTTTTCTCTTGCTCACCTTTTGCCTTGTGAGACAGGGAGTAATGCTGAAGGAGTTGCCTGCATGTACCTTGCTGTCTCTAGCTGAGATGTTTGATTCCCAGCAGCTGCCATCCCATTTGTGGGGAGCGAAGATATCTGTGAAGTGTGGAACTTGGGAGCAGCAAAACATCCAAAGCATCCTCATGGAACTTCCACTAGGGTGTCTTTGGACTGATGTGATCATCAGATAACAGGGAAAACCAGCTCCATATACTAAGTCTTGCATCACCCTATAAGGATCATGTCATTGGAAGGAGTAGGAAAAAGGACAATCTGTCTGAATATATTCTGTATGCAGTCTGACTTTTCAAAGCATTAAACGACTTGCAGGTATTATTACAGTTAGATTAAGTTTATAATTCTTCGGACTTCTGCAGTGCTTTTATCCAAGATCTCACACTCCTTTTAAAAGCTAACCTACAAATTAACCCAAAAGATACGTCCAAGTATCCGAGATCACTTTTTGTACAAAAATGTAGTGCGACTTGATTTTGTGTAAAACCCTGCATGGTGTCAGCAGCTCTGTGGGATCACCTGTGGTCATGCAGTGAGGCATGCCCTTCCCAACAAGCCATGGAGAGTGTGGTTGAGCATGTTGATCCTTTAAGAGAACTGCCAGCTGCTACACGGTGCTGTGCTTGCAAGATTTTCTTCAGATGTAAGAGCTTCCTGGAAACTTGCAGTAATTAAAACTAACGTCAAGAGTTTTCAAAACATTGCAGAAATGAGAACTCTGTTCTCTTCCAGATTATCTGGAGCAAGCCCTTTTCTATTTGGAAGAAATGTTCTGAATACAAAAGCTTTTGATACTCAAGAAGGGTCTCAGCCTATTTTGAAAAATTTTGCCTTCTCTCCCTGGCGGAGTTGCTTATGGGACTGATGACTGTACATGCATTCAACAGCTCTTTTTCAGCCAAAGTGGGATAGTTCTGACTTCCCCAGAAGACTATATTAGGGAATATTTTTACAGCAAATACACTTTTTGTAAAGCTACTTCTGCTTCTTTCCTGTTTCTTCCAGTAGCAATCTTTCCCCAGTTTGAGAGCTCTGCCAGCAAAGATTTCCTCTAATGCTGGATCACTTACCCTCTATGACAACACATTGAAGATAAATGAAGCACAAATACCATTTCTTGGAATGTTTTACAGGAGGATTGTGGAGCTTACTTTAACATTTTGAATTTGCCTGGTGAAGCTTTTTGGCCCTGGCAGTCCTCTGTTAAAGGAGAGCAGGGACAGTATCTGCTTTTTGAGTATGAAACAATGACCAACATTTTCAGTCTGATTTTCCTGGTGCAGTGCAAGCCTGGCTGTGTCCAGTGTCCACTTTGAGTTTCACTTGGATGCATACAGCTAACCTGGTTTGAGACACTGTGGGATCTATTCAAAACTCATTTTGTGTTTTGTTGTTAATACTTCGAAATTGCATAACTATTTTTTTTGTTAGCAATAAGCTTTAAGTATTAAGCTGTTGTCTGTGACTCATTAGTCTCTTGTTGGTGACAGTTTATTGTCTTTGTTAAATCATGGAAAATCCTTCCATGCAGTTTGTATTCCTTATTGTCTGAAGCAGACTACAGCTGTTTGTTTTACCCTGAAGGAGGCTTTCTTCTCAAATGACTAAAAGTTCATAAAAACATCTGAGAGCTAATATGAAAGTACAGCAGACCTCATTCATTGAACAAAAAATTTCATGTGCGTATTTAACTGTTGAACAGTTGTGTTAGATGAGTTTTGAAAACACTACATAGACTGGCACAAAAAACAGTGTCTGTTTCCTTGCTTTTTTAACTTTCTCTTCTCATTTCAAAAGGTCCAGCAGAACCAAGTATTGGTAGTTACACGAGTGATGTTTTCTAGAACCTTTTTAATCAGTGGTTTAGTTGCTATAGGTTAATACTGCATCGTTGTAAAAGTCAACAGAAAAGTCGGTTGAAGACCCATATACTTACTGGAAACACTAGGAAGGGGTTTGACCTTGAAGATGACTGAATGACCACAGATTGCTCGTTATCTGAAATGGGAGATGGGAAATCATGTTTAGGCAACAGATGCATTGCTGATGTTTCTGAACCACGGAGCACCAGACACCAGCTCTTGAGGTAGATCAGCTACAAGCATGCAGGTTTTCTTTCTTAATAGTTGATAATTGGAATAGCTTTTTTTTCTTTTTAAGTAAGGACTAACTAGTAGATTCAACTTTTAAAGTAAAAGTTGTTTTGCATAACTAGCAATGTGATTATAGTCCAGTGTGCACCCTTGTGTAAGAATGCTGGTATGAAGTGGTCTGACCTCTTCTGTAGCCTCGTTAACTACGTAATAAATCCAAAGACTTTTTTTTCTGTCCATATGTGAGCTCTTGGTCAAAGTTCTTAGTGTTGGTTATACAAAAATCAGACCCAGCTTTCTGATCCTAATGTCAGTTGTGATTCCTGGGCACTCAGAAACCTTCACACTTAGAAAACAGTCTTCTAATTCAGAAAAACTAGCTTTCATGTCTCTGGATGGTGTGCCTGCCTTTTCTGAAGGGGGGGTTTTAGTAGGGAATGGTTTTTATTTTGCTTGTTTTAATGCATGTGTTGAAAAGCCTGATGCCCCTGGTATGCTGTGGGGCATCAAGATTGAGTGCAGCAATTAAAAGCTAGAACAGTCCCTGATGAAAACTGCTGTTTAGTTTCTGAAGCTTTTCTACCATCCAATAAATAGAATGATTTGGCAGGAGTATCAGTAGGAGATGAATTATTCCTTCATTGTGTATTTACAGTTTTTCTTTTCACCCTAAAGACAGCCGGTCCCTGTTGCTTGTCAACTCATCTTCCAAGACTTAGATGTTGTTTAGAGCAGACTCCCATTTACAGCCTTCCAAGTCCCTGCTCAAGTTTAGTCCATCTGCCTAGATCCTGCAGCTGGATGGAGGCTCCAGATGTCTACAACAAAGAAATCAAAAGATATCATCTTTCTTTTGCCTTTTTTTTTTCCCCCTTCACTGAATTTGTTGTTTTGTAATTTGCTTTTGGGCATATTTTGCTCTGGAGATCCCTAAAATATTCAAGAATGATGTGGTATAATTTTTTTTTTCTTTTCCTTTTTTTTTTTAAACTTTTATGCTAATTATGTAAGCAAATCAGAGGTTAGTGGGAGTTCAGTGCTAGCTGGTGGTTCCATCGTATTCTGCAGTCTTGAGTATACTTCCGACATTAATGCAGAAAGTCTCAGAATTCTAAGTTTCCGTGACTTTGAGAGACTGTATCTGTTAAAACATTTGTGTAGTATAAATAAAAGGCTCGATATTTCTAAACTAGAATTTGAGCCTGACTTGTAATTCTACTTTAGGGATAATTTTTGAAAAGTGAAATCTATGGTTTAGGTTTCAAAATTCCAAGGTTTAAATATGTGAATATTATTTAAGTAATGGGGAATAAGTTAGAACTGGAAGAAATCCCAGTTAAGAAGATGACGGAAGTGCCAAAAATGTCGCACTCTGCCTTCATTTATACTCCATCCCTCACATTCTTTAGGGAGTTTTCATGAGGTCTTTTGGAGGTCTATGGGTGGTCTCTGGGCTTCAGCTGGCGACGTGGCCTCTCAGTTTTAACATGAGGCACCACTGGCTTCTCTCTGGCTTTGACTTGGAAAAACACACCATTTCGTAGGAGTGGTTGGATGAAGAAAGGCGGGATCTCTCCAGAAGTCTCCTTTGTGGACTGAGGAAGCTTTGAAATGGGCACAGCTGAAGTGGTTTTATGGTGGCAGGTGGGTGGGTGCAAGGACTGTGGCTCCCTGCTCCTTGCTTCCCCACCCCAGACATGACTGCTTGGAAAGACACACTGTGTGTACATGGCTCTTTGCCTCAGTACTTTCACCTTTGGACCTTTATCATTGCCAGCTGAAGTGTCAGCATGGCATAAATAAGTCAGATCAAGTAGTGTAATTCTGGCCCTCATCCCAGTCTTAGAGGCAGATGCAAATGCCATCCTCTAGCTGGCTTTTAACTTGTTTCATCTGATTGAAATGATGACTGATATAATCGTATTTCTTTTCCCTTGGTTTCTTCACTTTGTTACCAAACTTTCTCCTGCTATCTTTGTGTTAATTTAAATCTATTTTGAGTCTGAAGGCTCATCAGCCATGTGCCAGGTTGCTATTTGCTGTCATTTGGTTTGGATTATCTTAGCAGCCTGACAGGCTTCGTGGTGTATCTGTGACATTTTGAGACAAGAAAGTACTTTTTTTTTTTTGTAATAGAGCCTACAAAAAGTATGGTAATTTAGAATGCTTTTACAGGCTTGGTTAATAAACCAAAAAGCTGATCCATGAACTGCAAACACCACTGGATTCATGTTACCTCATGTTTGGGCTCAAAAGGACCAATCTGGCAGAGACTTTTTTTTTTTCCTTTTCCATGTGTCCAGTACATCTCATGTTGAAACCTGGTGGAAAACTTGCTAATATGGCTGTTTCAAGAGAGGAGCTGGCTTCTCTTGGGAGAAATGCCACTTAGTACATACGTATACTTTGGTGGTGATGCCAACAGCAGGTTCCCCCTTGCAGAGAGAAGGGGAGCTGGATTTGTTGATATGCCCTGCTTTATTTAAAGACTTGCTCTAAGATAATCTTGTTCCAGTTGTTTCAAGCAGCTTCAGAAATGTAGTTGTTAACTCCTGTACATAACTGTTTGTCATCTGCAGTTGAGGCAGTAGAATATAAGAAGCACCATTAAAATGCTGATTTTTAACAAATATGACCAAATTAGTAAGAACCGGGCAAACTTATGGTAATAACCTCAGCTGTTTGGTTTATTGTTAGGAAGAGCTTTGTATTGTCCTTGCAGACTTAAGTAAAGCATAATTTCTGTTTCCTTGAAATTATGGAATTTTTTCTTTAGTTTTCCTTGACTCTATTCATGCTTTAAGGAAGCCTCAAAATTGCTCATAGAATGTGGCCCCTTATCTCCGTCTTTTGTCCCTGTTCCTGTGTCAGCCGAGCATGCAGCCATCTATGTGTGCCAGGCTGCTGAAGGTGGGGAGCTGAGCTGCTCTGTGTGTGTGTGAAAATGAGTGGGTTATGATTGCTGGCCAGAGCTCATTTCCAGCAGTGATGAGTGTCTTGAGTGATGAGTTATTTTGGTTTTGTTTGCAAAATGAAATATGTTTTGTCAACTAATAAAATTAGGGAGAAAATACAAGAATGCATGGGAAACATGAATAATGTCTTCTTTTTTATCCTTTCCCTCCCTCCCTTCTCTGTCATTCTTTCTGAGGTTATTCTACTTCCTCATAGGCTGTGGTCCCCATCTGTAGCTGTTGGTGGGGTGAGGGGACGTACTTTGCTCAGCCCCACCTTCATACTTCTCCATCAGTTGCCCATTTAACTCTCACTACTGCTACGCATGTATGGCAGCCTTTTCCTGGGCTGAACTGGTGCCCATCTTCGATCCTCTCCTTAGAGTGGTATCACCCACAGTGGCTTTTTTAACAGAAGTTGATACTACAGGCAGAGGTTGTTGGGAAAGAACATGGAGGAGATACTCAGACAACAGCTGCTTTTTGGAAGAATCAGATTTAATAGCAAAGATTTCTACTTAGTTTTGCTGTCCAAAGCTTGTTAAAATCAACATGTGAAATGAAAGATCTGCAGTTATAGTAAAAGACCCAAGCAGTTACTGAACAAAAGAGTTAACTTGCAGGATTGTGGTTTTATTCCTTAGGTATCTAGTTTCTGACAGGACTGTACCCTCTGCTCCCTTGGTATGGCTATACTAGCTGGGGGTTTGTTTTGGGTTTTGTTTTTTTAAAAATTTAGGATTTCTATTGTAAACATGGGGACAAAGAGCAGATATTCTGGCTACTGTGGGAATGGTGCAGTTTGAAATGTGAGAGAATAGAGGTTTGCTCCTGTAAGGAAGATTACCTTGAACAGAAGGGCCATTCAGTCTGGAGCCTGCCATTTCACTGTGTTAATTATTTAAACAAGTAATTGCAGTTCAGATATCAAAACCCTATTTTGGGTACAGTGATTTCTTTCTTTTTACGGCAAATGTAACAGCAGTGCAATTGGACTAAAAAGACAGGTTGCACTCAGAAGAAATGCAGGAGGGGTCTGTGATAACTAGAGACCAAGTTTGGTGCTTTCCTGTGTCACGCAACTTCCTCTGCTATTTCCTAACTCTTCTACGTGAAGTAAAATATCTCCCTCGTCTTTTGACAAGCTGTGTGGGTGGAATGAAGGAGGCTCTTTTCCAGAGTGCTGCTTTCCAGCAGAGCTGCTGTCAGTCTGGTGGGAACTTGACCTTGACTTTTTTACTCTGTGGTAAGACTTCAAGGAATAGTTTACATGGCTTTTACAAGTGGCTGTGTAGTACAGACAGTGCCAGAAATTAAGATGGTGCCTGAAGCCAGACTTACCGTTTCTCTGTGTAAAACTTGCTGTTTCTCTGTTACTCTTTCATTTAACTTACTGTGATAAATCCTGTCTTTGAGTGTTGTGTCCTTTTACTCATTATTTATGCAAGTTTGTACACAATATTTTATGCCCCTTAATTTAGAGGTTGATATGATGAGTATTGTAACACTGCAAACTTGCATAATCCATGGTGTGTTTTTGCTTTTTTTCCCCCTTCCTCTCTTGTGTACTTGTAGCATCAGCTTCAGAAGCATTTTCAGGTTTTTGTTGGGAGAAAGGGAGAAAGAATAGAATGAACAGCAGCTCTGCTTCTTGCATGGAAATGTCTATGATTTGGGGATTATACACATTCTTCATAAGCTCAGGGCCAGTATATAGGAAGGAAATAAAATATTCGGAATTATAGTGGTGGTTGTAATTGGCATGTGCTAGCTATGTCTTTCTAGTTCTTCATGGAACAGCAATGTTGTACTTAACCATGAAGGGAGGAGTTAAAAATCTTTACTGCATTAACATTATTTTTATGACTGCATGGCAGTTGGAGAGCTACTAGTGTTTGGTAAAATGCTCAGCTCTTTTCCTTGGCCACATCTCTCTTTTGATTTTTTAGTCAGCATAGCTTGGTTTTTTTGCAATATCCACATTTCAGAAGGTTAATGAATTCTCAGATCAGCAGTAGGATAGTTAAAGCTTGCAGAAACAAGTTACAAAGTGTTGTACACAAAATTACTGCATCTTGGGAGTCTTTCACTGAACACTTGCATCCGGATGGTTTCAGGTTAACTGGGTACTCACACAGTTCTAATGTCAGCTTCTACTGAATTGTCTCCGTAAATTGAGGGAAGACCCTCAAAATAGACCCTCTTGTTGTACTCTGGCCCTTGGTCTTGTTCTCAGTGAGGTACCCTGATGGGTGAATGATTTGGGAAGTATGAACCTGGCCCTGTGGCTGCTTAGTGTCACAAAGGTAGGGGGTTCATTTTATTGCTGCATATGTATCACAGCAGTTGTAGGTCTGTGGTCTTTTGCCTGTTAGCTTGAGTAATTCCTTCTGCATGGCCTTGCCGTAAGTGGAATCGTAATGCACGGGAGGCTTGGCCGTGTGGCTCAGGGGAAGTGTTACTCAGAGGTGCAAGGTGCAGAGGTTGGTGAGGGCTGGGGCAGGCTTCTCTTCAGCTCTGGGTTGTGTGCTCCCAGCTATGCTCATGGGTGTACATGCACAGCCGAGATTAGTCAGGCTGGGGTCATTAGCTGTGAGCTGTGTCCTGCTTCACATGGTACATCTTTTTTTATAAACACAACAAACAAAAAGGAATGCACAGACGTTCTTCAAAACTACACGGTGCTATGTACCTTTGCTCTGTTTTCATAGGTTGCTGGGTGAGCTATGATCGGACACCATGAGCTGATGAGGTACTTGGTTCTGAGAGTCCTCTCAAAGAAATACCTGCTAAGTCCAAGCTATTCTGTGTAGATCTTGGAAGGCTGGTCTCAAAGAATATTTTTTTTAAGCTTGGATTGCAGCTCATTTCTACAGTGTCTTTTTTTCTTAGCAGTGCCTTCATTCTCTGATTTACCTCTAATTACCCTCTAAAGATGACAAACATGCAGTTGAGATAATGAAAAACTCAGCATCAAACAGGTCTCAGTAACTTGCTCTTTTTTTACTTGAATGGACAGAATTAAAATTCTTCAGGGCTGGCAGGGCTCACAGTTTTTCTAAATAGTCAGTGATTACCTTCTTAGTAAACTTATTAGTCTGCATAAGATGCTTCTGCCAGTATATGTACTTCTGACTTTAAATATTTATTTTAAAGTAGATTGTAAAAGGCCAGCTTTATTCTGAGTGCTGTGTCAAGCTAGACTTTCTTACAGTTTCCATTTGAACAGTGGAAGAGGAGATAAATGCAATGACACCTAATCTTCCCCTGTGTTAGTTGTTCTTCTTCCCCATTTTTCACCCCCATATCTCTGTTTTTATAGGCAGAAGTTG
Organism: Gymnorhina tibicen; assembly: GCA_013399875.1. Lineage (NCBI taxonomy): Eukaryota > Metazoa > Chordata > Aves > Passeriformes > Artamidae > Gymnorhina > Gymnorhina tibicen. The sequence goes on along the minus strand of VXAZ01001116.1, from coordinate 1,073,160 downwards.
TGGTGCTTGCTTAGGGCAGCAGTTCCCACGTGCCCCAGCCTCTTACCTGTTGGAAGCCCATCCAGTTCTGAGCTGCCTGAACCTTCTCATATGCAGAGGCTCTTGCTGAGCTGGTGATACTCATCTTCCTGTCTTCACCCTCAGCTCTACCCTGACTAGTAGACAAAATTCAGAGCAAGGAAGCGGAAAAAAGCCTTTTGTCATTGCCAAGCTGTGACAAACTCTTCCCTGTCCTTCAGAGTAGGGACTGAAGCTCTGGCGTCCAATTTTTGAAATGTGCCTTGTGGCAGCTTTGTAAACACTGTCTTTAGGGTGAAGCTTTGCACTTGTTTCACCTTAAGTGCAGGTGGCTGCTGTAAAAGGATGCTTTCTCCCTCTGCCCACCACCACAAACCACCACATTTTCTGTGTGGGAATAGCAAAAGCTCCAATAGCTTGTGCTACCCTGAGTGAGACTGCATTCCTGTCTGCTCTGATTAGACTGACCTTGCTAGAAAACAAACAGAAAAATTAGTTGCATCAGCAATGAGCTGATAAACTGCATGAATGATCAAGTGGCATAAAGGCTGTGGCAGAAATGAGTAGGGTTGCTCCCTTTGGTGTCAGCCTGTGATATAGAGGACTTCAGGCTTGGCTGGGCTCCTCTGGGATTGGGATGGGAACACAGCAGGGGAGAAAGGAGGACCAAGTGGGTCACCAGGAAGGGAGGAGTTCATGTCGGCAGTAGGCTTTTATTGCTATCATGACATGCTAACCCTTTCACAGGAGATCTGCCATGGCTTGAACTGGTGGCTCCTCCAGTCCATGGATGCTGCTGGAGATCCTCTCTGCAGGCAAAGTCTTCATGCAAGGTTTTTTGTGCAGCTTTTCTGGTGGCATAATCAGTGTCTCACTTTTATTTTCTCCCACACAGGTGTCTTGAGGAAAAATGAATTTTATCTTGCTGTTTAAGAGTTAAAATTCTCAATTTACAGATAAATTAATTTAACAAAGCTTGCTAATTTTAGGTTTCACAATGAGAGACAGAGGTTTCACGATGAGAGACAGAAGTGTGTAGCCACATTAGGGTGGCTCTGTGTTAGCAGAAGAGGTGTTAGGGTAAAGTGGGGAGTTAAGGACTAAGTACAACTCCCACACCTACTCAGCGGAAACAGTTACTGCCTTTTGTTCCTTGACACCATAGGATGTGATCTGGATAGGTACATGTGTGTGGTTTGGGATTTTTTTTTTTGTGAATCATTCCACCCACAATTTTCCAGTGGTGGTCAAGTCAAGGCCCCCAGTTTCAGCTGTCTTGGACACTGAGCAGCAGCTGCCCTGTCTCCATCCTTCTGGGGAGGGCCACTGGTGCTGCTGAAACCCTTCGGGTTTCTGGCTGACCAAAGGGCTGGTTCCCAGGTGCTTGAGGGATTAAGGCTGGTGCTTTGCACAGGTCTGCAACTCTGCAGGAACTGAGCAGCTCATTTCAGGAATGTCTGCCTTAAAATTTTTGCCAAATATGTCGGAAGTACTGTCTGAGGAAGGTACAGAAGAGAGCTCTACAGCCCCAGGCCACCATGTTCTGTGTCTCCCCTCTTCCCCCAACCCTTTTGTTTGCAGCAGCCAAGCTGAAGGTTTTGAGAAAAAGTCACTTTTATTGTGCAGTCCTGATTTGTCTCCCAGGCAGCTTCATGTTGTGAGCTGAATGACATGTTACTCTCTTTTGGGGAAAAAAATAGATTTTAGTGTAATGCATATTCATGAAGCTGCATTATGGTTGCTGTGACAACCTCACCAGTGGCAGTCAAGATCTGTATGTTGAACTTCTGTCTCCAGTCCCCATATTGAACCTCTGAACATATTACACAGCTTCCCACTTTTTTCTTCCTCCCCTCCTCCTCCCAGTCAGTGGACAATTTAAATTGTTTGAGTTGATGCTTAATTAATAGCTGCATCTATTTAAGTCTGCAACACCAAAGCACAACTTCCTGTTGGTTTCCAACCTGTGTTAACCGAGTGTTGCTTCTGCTGGCAGTCTGTAACAGAGGAAGTGATTCTGGTGAGATTTTTTTTTGTTCAACTCCCTTTAAACTTACAGGCAAAATAATCCTGAGTTACTAAGCATAATGTTTCTCCAAAAGTGGCCTGATAACTTCATTTGTCATGAAGAAAACAACCCACCAGAGTCCATCCCCCTAGTGTATCCCTGTCTAGTCTAGTCTGTTCCTAGAGTTTGAAGGACTCCTGACTCTGAAAGGAGCTTTTAGTAGGTGTTACTCAAAACCAGAACGGAGTTTGTTCTGGGTATGTTATGACCCTGAAGCCAAGGGTGATGTAATTGGAAGAAGACTTAACCAGACTGTGACGCTGAGGCGGTGAATATTATTTCAGGATGAACCTGTTGTGATGAGTGTGGAGAGAGCTCAGTTTGAAGATTTGTTTGTGTGTGATGTCAGAAATTGAGGGCACTTGCGCAATGCTTGTAACATTCAGAGAGTGTTTGTAAGCTGCTCTTGGCCAATCCAATTAAATGTTTGGCTCAAAGTATTGCAGTCTTGGTTTCCAATGACAAGTGATGACATCATTCTATACTGAGAACCTAAAATGTTGTACTGTCCTGGATGAGCTCAATCTCATGTCAGGGCTGTTCATGAAAGGGCTGCATTGAATGGGGGTTGTGCCCCTTCTGTGTCCTAAACGTTTTTGTTGAGTTGAGCTTAATGTAAAGTTTTCTTGAAAGGTGCCAACTTCACCTTTACAAAACCACTCCCTGTTGTTCAAGAAGAGGTGCTGTGGATAAAATTTGGCTTGCCTCACAGATGTGAGCCTTCTGGAGAGCAGTTTGGTGGAAGTGTGTGCACAGGGGGAAGAAAAATGTCCCTTTCTTGTATCCTGTGCTCTAGGATGACCCTGCTTGAGTAGGGAGGTTGGACCAGATGACCCACTGTGGTCCTTTCCACCCTGACCCATTCTGTGATTCTGTGAAAAGCTGAGCAGACAAGGAGCTCTCAAGTGCAGTTGATCTTTCTCTGATTAGCTCCTTCAATATTAATGAGTACAAAATGTTCAAAAGTGACTTGAAATGAGATTCCATTCATTAAAATGAGAAATTGGGGGAAAAAAATCATGTAGCAAGAGGGAACTTTTTGCACAGAACATTATACAGAGGACTCTGAATCTGTATTAGGCTTAGATATACTCACTGTTCCTTCCAGTTTTAGTTAGACATGTCTAGAAAAGAATACACCAAGCTTAATTTTCAGTATATGTGAATGGATTGAGTTTATCTTGTGTTACTGCTCTCCTGTCAACTCTCAGGATATTATTCAGGAGCATTTCAGTGTAGAAGTAATGAATATCAAATGTAATCCTGATACTTTCCACTCCCTCAATTTGCACATCCCTTCCTCATGGTAAGACCAAAATGTCCTGGTGTTGACAACAATGTCTGTATTTGTTCATCCACACACAGCCTGGCTTTTCTTGAATACCAGGGCTCTTACCTTGGACTTCTGCAGAAATGTATTTTGAGAATGAAAGGAGAATATGAAGGAGATGGAATGTAAGGATGAGAACTGTCGCAGCTGTGGGATGGACGGGAAGAAAAGCACAACACAAAGTCCAAGTCCAGGGAGAGAAGCCATTTAATTTATTAATTAATATGGCCTTTTATAAGGTGGTTCGCAAAGATGTCAGGAGGCCATTGGTCCTTTGACCAGCCACCCCTCAGCACGATTGGCTAGTATTCTAGAACACACATTTCAAAATATTTTCCACAGTACCATAACAAAGCTAGGAAAACAAGTAGCAGGTGTTAGATAAAGAATTGGTTTACAAAACCATCTCTCTTGTTTCTTGTAGCTTGTGTGAGAAAGACAGAGTTCTCACAGAATGCTGCAGAAAGCTGGAAAACTTCTCTGTTAAAGGCTTTTCAGTATCCACAGAGAACTAGGGGTATGCTAGATTTGCAGGTCATCTTCAGCTTTATGAAAAGCTGTTTTTCTAGCAAAAGGAACATGGGTGCTTTGAAGGTTACTGTACTGTGTCATACTCTTGTAGGGCCGTTTTGACCTGGGATGAAATTCATCCATAATGTTTTAAGTGGTTTCTTTGTTTGTTTTCCCTCAGGCTCCAGACTAAGGCTTGCTGAGGCAATGCTGTTTGACTTTGTGTAGCAGGTTTGTGTTTCGTTAACAGCTAAGGAAAACTGACTGAACCCGTGTAAAAACTAAATGCAACAACAGAAAACCAAAACCTGTAAACCACTTGTGGGAGACTGGGGTGAGTTCAGGGAGATTTCAGATGGCAGCGGTACATTGGGTGCTGTGCTTCCCTGAGTTTCCTCTGCATCCCAGCCTCTTCCATGTTCATGCAGGAGTAGAAATGGGGTAGCAGTGGCATGAAGGGGGTGGGAAGGTTGTCCATAGGAACACATCTCATAAACAAGTCCCTCCAGATGGCAGGGGTGGCTCTCAATATTCCCTGGAAGTTGGTTGTCTGCTTACTGAAGCCTCTCTATAAATGTAGGCTGAAAAATTTCTTGTAGATCTCCTTATGATTTTTATGTGAAAGTTTGGGAAAACTTGATTTTTCTTAGTATAAATTTTGAATGTGAGTGTATGTTGGTTTTGGTTTTTGGGTCTTGATTTATTAATTTAAAATGAAGGTCCGACAGTTGTTTGAGAGGTTTACATATTACGTCAAAATAAAGGCATCTCTTTCCTGGCCCTCTGTAAAAGGAATAAAGCTTCAGGCTTGAAGGATTTGCATTAGCCAGTAGATATTAATGGCAATTAAAAAGAAAATCTTTAAAGATTACTTTAGCTAGGGGTTTTTTTAAGCATGGAAAATTAGACCTTATTCACTTGATTATTGTCACATGGATGACAGTGTTGGGAAATGGCAGTGTTTAAAATGCATGGAGTTAAAAGACTTGTATTTTTATTAGAGTATTATAGTATTTGGTAATGGTTAGTTTGAAAGCAGAGTGAGATGTGGGTGTGCCTTCGCAGTCTTGAGCTTCACATGTGCAGAGTTGCATGGTGGTTTTGATGTTGTGGGTATGGGGAGTTACTAGAAACGGCCTGAAATTCACAGCTGAACCAGCTGAGCTCAGAATGGGCGTTTGGGTAGGGATGGGTCCAGGATAGGTAGTTGGGAGAAGGTGAGGGATGAATAGCTATGATGGTGAAGCAAGTGTTTTGATATTTAGTTATTTAGTTACTATATTTTACAATAAATCTAATTCTAGATCGGATTTGGGTCTTTCATTTTGCAAAAGCTTCCTCAAGCTTATCTAAATTTGACTCAAGTCAGTTGGAATACAGAATCTCCAAGAATCTTTTTTCCTAGTGAGCCTGAAACTGCTGAAATATCACCATAAAAAAAAGTTGCTGGTTGCAGGAACAGGCTGCTGACATAAAAAGCCTGTCTTGGATCCAGCATTTGGCTGGAGGCCAGATAATGAGTTTTTATAGGAGCTTGTTGGCAAGCTCACATTTTTGCTTAGGTTAATGTAATGTAACTGTAAGTAATTTGGGAACCTGGTACATGCAGAACAATTTTTAGACAAAATGATCTTATTATCTTTAAATTTTAACCGAGAAGATATTTTTGTATAACTGCTTCTTGTACTTCAAGCACTTCAGAAATACCTTGGAATGTGCAGCTTTACTATGTCCTCTTTTAATGGCTAACCTACTGAATAATCCTGCAAAAATACTCACCCTCATGACATGTGTGTTTTCCTAGCCTCAGAATTTAAGCTGACTCCATTCAATGGAGTGTTTTAAAGAACGGTTTGCATTTTTAAAAGGCTGGGTGGTAATACATGTAGGGGTAAGTCATCAGTTTTGTGTCATAAATGTGTTCATGGGTAATCTGCTGACCAGGTTATTCTGTGACCTGAAATGCATGAGCCATCCTAGGATGAGAATTGAGCTTAGGATTTCAAATTCCTAAATGGTGTCCATCCCTGGCAGTTATGCCAGTAGGTCTTTTCACTGTCCTCGTGGCTTTTTCAGTCTTCATTCAAAGCTTGATGGTAAGGGTTGGAGATTGCTTTGTCCCAAGATGTTTTTGACGTTTCTCATTTCTTATGTGTGATAAGTGAATGTGATTTTATGCTAAGGGGAAAAAACTGAATTCTGATCTTGAACCATCCGTGGAAGTGCTGGATAAGCCAGGCTATAAAACATGTCCAGATCCAGCCCTGGCTTTTGAGGAGCAGTGGATAAATGTGGTTTTAACAGGAGAATGCTGAGCACTCCTGTTTCTGTTCAGGACAGCAGTGCTCATCTGCAGTAAGTGCTCAATCCCTAGGAGGGCTGGGGAAGGCATGGGATGCATGCTTGTCCTCCATCGTTATGGGCTGATGGCTGCCAACCACTCCAGAAAAGGAGTAACACTGCCATGCTTTATTATTTCCATGCATTGCTGTATCATTAGCAGTGCCAGCGTGGATGATGAACAGACAGGATTTGGTTTACGGCTGCTTTGCTGTAGGTCTCTTACATGCTGTGTAAATCTGGTTGAACATAGATGGAGATCATCGTGATGGGAGGGAGAGTGATACAATTGTGCTGGTGCTTATCAGAGGTTTAAACTTCCCTCATACCGTTTGTTCCCTAGTTTCTATTAATAGTAGGGCCTAGAGATATTTCTGGATGTGATAGCTGACAAGTTTCTGCATCAAATAGTCAATGAATGAGCAAGAAGTGTTTCTATTTTAAACTTAGCTTTGACAAGTAAAAGAACTTCAAAGAAAAGCTGTTCTTAGAAAATAACCTTGGTGTGAGTTCCCTCAAGTGTTTCTCTATAAGTGATAGATTAAACACAGGGTTGCAACTTTAAGCATCTCTGATTAAAGAAAGAATTTTGTGGGGGTTTTTTGCCAGCTGTACTGTAAGGGATTTGTATTAGTTTAAAACTGCTGTGTTTAATTGAAAGGTAATAAAAGCTAATAAAACTTGGCAGAGGTGCAAACTAGGACATATTTGAAGGGAATGATCTGGTTTGAACTTGGTGTGAATAGTCACTGCCAAAGTGTTAGGGTAAGTTGAGAATCCATAGGGCAAGTTGAAGAGCCTGTTGAAAAGAGGTTTGTCCTAGGAGGTGAGAATTGCCTTAGGTGCAAAGGCTGTGGTAGCAAAAGGTTTTTCTATTTTGCTCTTTATTTTTACCCCTGAAGTGACATTTGTCTGAGTTTACCTTTGCATTTTCATCTCACACCGGTGTCTGGGATGATGTGCCGTGAAGGTAAGCACGACTTCTAATGAAGAGGATGGTAGTGCTGACCTTAGAGGACAAAAGAGTAGTACCAGGAACAAGTGCCTCAAAATAAATTTTTAAAAATCCATTTGCTAAAGCATGGCATCATCCTCCGAATGGATGTCTGTGTGCTGAGATAATTGTGGCTGTTTTGTTATAAACTGCCAGAGCAGGAGCTTGCTGGAGTGACAGGATCAAGGAACTAACTGTTGGATTTGTTGGTTTTTTTTTTTAAAAGGTGGAGCGTGGTAACTTTGGTACAGAGTGTGCTTCATTGAATGGGACCAGTTTGGCAAGTCTGGTTTAAATCAGAAATTATACAGTGCAGTGTCTTGGACAGCTACCATTACAATGAGTTTACGTACATGAATTAAGCTTTCTTCTGTTGTCTTTTAAAAAGCAAAATGCTTCTCCCAGTACTGTTTCAGGGGTATACAAGATTGTCAGTTGTGGTAATTTTAAGGATTTTGGCAGTGCGTTTGAATATAATTTATGGTCTGTTTCAGCAGTCTAATTTTTGTGTGAGATCTTCTGCGTGGATCTGTCTGTGGCTTTCTTCAGTAAACCCTTGCTACTTTCAGTTTTCTCAGCCTGAGGTAGTAGGGAGATATGATAGCATCCTTACTCTTTTGCTTTAGTTTGTCTGGGAATTTAAAAGTTGGTTGTGAAGCCTAGTGGATTTTCCTGTCTTTGATTAGAAGCATCACTAATTGAAGAATGTTGACTTACCAGCTGAACTTTCTTGTTTCAAGTAACCTGTTAGCAACTGATTTCCTAATCACTGTGTTTGGAGTGAAGGTTGTTACTTTGTGCCTATTCTGATTTCTTTAAAAACTGCCAGGAGAGAGAGACCATGAGAGTTTGGGAAGAAGGCAAATGATCAACTACTGTAAAACGAACCATGCATGTGTTACACTGTGGAAAAAATGCCTGTTAAAAAGCTAAGCATGTTTTTTCTCCAGTGGCAGGAAGGCACTTGAAAGATTGTTGGGAGTAGTTAGTGATAAGAACGTGTGTATTTAGATTTATTGCAAGCTTTCTAAAATACTCTTGATTTCTTGATCTTCCAGAGACTCCAACCGTCATGTTAAGGTAAAGCAGAAAAGTGCAGTGCTGAACATGCTAAAGAAGTTGGACAAAATAAGGTTCAGAGGTCACAAGAGAGATGAGTTCCTTGATTTAGCAGAGTCTCCAAATGCTTCAGACACTGAATGTGGAGATGAAATCCCGGTGAAGATACCTCGAACGTCAGCTCGAGACAATGAAGAGCTGAGAGACCCTGTAAGTACTCGATTTAAGTATTGTTATATTGTGTTTTATAGTTTTCAGGAAAAAAAATTAAAAGAAATTACTAATTCTTTATCCTTATGTTATGGTTGTAACACTTGAAGATTTGCGGACTAGGAAGTAACTTTCCAGTAATAGGCCTCCATTTTGTGGAAAGATCAATTAATTTCTTAATATTAGGGTTCCCTGTCCCTACTTTTAATTTTAAATATTGTGAATTGACAGGTTTGTTAATTTTGGATGTGCTTCTGAATCATCTCTGGTTTTTATTTGTTTTGTTGAATTACTAATGAACACGTGAAAAAGAAAAGGCAATTTTTTGGTCTGAGGAGCTCAGATCTGCTCAAATGACACTGTCCAGGACTTTAAGGATAAGACTTCTGGTTGCTTCATTAGTGTTAGAGGGTCACACCACCTCCTTCTCCACTGCAGTGTTGTATGCAGTAGTGCTTCCGTGCTATTAGAGCTGGTTTAAACCTATGAAGGCGGTGCTAAAACGTTTAGGTGCTTATAAGCAGAAGCAGCAAAGCAGTCCTACCTTTTTCAAAGACACTGCTTCAGGAAAAGCTAAATGTTGGTTAAAAAAAGTAAAATAAAATTCTTCTTTAACTGTTAAAAAATGGCTGTGGATCCATGAGCTTGGAGTGCTACAGTATAAATTTAGATTTGTCTATATAATTCTATTGTAGAAGTGACTTGGAATTCAGAATTTGTATCACCCTATGAAAACTTACTGTGCAGTTTTTATCCCCAAAATGTGATCAGACTGTTGTCTGAAGGCTCATTTCTAGGAGCGGGGGGCTTGCTCACAGGAAGTTGTAAACGAAAATATTTCAAACTGTATATGCTTATGCATCTCCTTTGGGGTTGGCAGCTTGTATCCGGTTCTGTAGCTGTTAGCTTTTTAAAATTTAAATGGGCTTGCATGGTGCCACATACAGTCCTGCTTATGGAGAGCTTTTTTGCCAGAATGTTTTTCCTATGATCATGGAACAAACAGGTGGTAATGACAGAGCATGTTTTGGTCACAAAAAGTCTGTTACATGTAAATCCTCAAGCTTCTCAGACAAGGAAGTCTGTTAAAAGCTATTCCTTTGCTCTTATTTTACTGTAGACATCTATCATTTGTTAAGATATAAGTATTTTGCATACTGGGACTAATCTCTGCTGCTGCCCTTCCAACATGGTATTTTGTGAGGTTTTTTATAGGTAAATACTGGCTTATTTTCATTAAACCTAAGGCTTTATGTTTTGTGTAGGTATATATTAGATGCCTTTTGTATTTAATCAGAAGTATCTGGATAGCAGAGCTAGAGGCTACGGAAAGATCTGCCTGAAACACCAGATACTATTTTATGTATTTCTTCAGGGGAATAGTAGCTCCTGTGTGGTATGGAGGGTAGCTGAGGGAACAGCAAGGTAAACCTATAGTATTGAATAGTTATAAAGCCTTAACAGCAGCATTTCTGCAGTGATGGTCTCTTTTTTCTCAAAATGTTGAGCTCTGTGAGCTGAGAAGGGAACTTGGAGGAACATTTTGCTTTCTGGCTGATTACATACTGTAGGCTGTAGTGATCGAAGTCCTTGGGACACAGCTGAGTGCAGTTCTTTAAAATCCGGGAGAAAGGGAGAGAGGAAAGCAGCAATGGCATCAAACTTGTTTTGCCTCACTCCTGATGTTTGGGAGCTCCAAACCCAGTGTGATGCTGGAACAGCCTAAGAGCGGCAGCTGTGTTACAGATATGAGCAAAAGAAGCAAATTGGTATGAGGAAAGAGGCCTGATGTATGAGGGATAAATTTCAGATGGGAACTTTGAGGGATTAGCAGTTGGCCCTCGCGGGCATCTGCCCACTATGTGCTGCTGCCCATCTGTAAAATGAAGGGAGAAATAATCCCCTGTGCTGCAGAGGTGCCAAGAGTAAAGAAAGTAATGCTTATATATTTTAATCGGTATTAAAAGTAGTGGTGGCTGAGGTTGTGTGAACAGTGCAATTCTGAATTACTTGTCTGTTTCTTATTGAGATTATATAGTTGAATTGTGCCTGAATTGGTTTTAATTCGGTGTCTAAAACTCATAGCTTAGTTTGCTTGTACAGGGTGTTTTTCTTTTATAGGCTCTGTAAGCAACTTAGTATTATACTTGTATGACACTGATCGTGAGAAGACCAAGTCTTATTGGTTTCTTCCTGTTTAATTCCTTTGGGAAACTGTTGAAAGCACACAAAAACCAATGCAAGTCTTCAGCGTAAATGGAAGTTAGGCTGCATGTCTTTTCAGATAGATGTGATCTGTACTGTGCTTCCACTTCTGTTCCTTCATTGTTTCTATTGAAATATGGGTACAGAACTCGTGGTCTTGAAAGAGCAAGATTGGTGGCTTGGAACTGAACATAGGCATGCAAAATTAGAGTCCTAGTCCCCTTATCTGCATCTTCACTGTCAGCCATTCCCTAGACAAAGATTTCATCTCTGCCCCTCTCTACTTCCCTTCCCCTGCCCCTGTCTGGTGTATTAACATTATGGAGGCAATAAGGAAATATCTGTCTGTTAGAACAGCACAGTGCAGTCATATGAATGAAGGACCCTTCTGTGCTTCACAGGTTTGCAGTGCACTTAAAAATGTGCGCATGAGGTGCCTCTTCTTTAGGTATGTATCTGAACCTGACAAGCGTGTGCAAACACTTGATACAAATGGAGGTTGCAGAGTAAAAAGCCTTGTCATAAAAGCTTGTGATTGCAGAGCCCTGACCATCTGCCAGGAAGAGCATCATCCTCTGTTGCACTCCCAGCAGATGAAGTGAGTGTTCAGTCCCAGGCCACAGATTGCGCAGTGGCACTTAGTCCCAGCACTTCACGTGCCTTGCTGAAGTCACACGTGTAAAATTTACACCCTGTGAAAAGACAGAAAGGATGCCCGGATGAGGTCATTTCGTATTCTTTATCTTAAAACTGAGCTTTACCTGTTTAGTTCAATAATAAACATCCTAACCTGTGTTTGGGTGAAGCACACAGGTAGCTTCTGGTCAGGGGACTCTGGAGATGGAAGGATTTATATCTTCCTTTGAATTCTCAGTGGTTTCTGAGAATTTTTGTTCAAAATTTTGTTCTTAATTTGAACTAATTTGGACTCAGCTTACAGGCTGGCTGATTGCTTTTGTGGGTTTCCCCCCTCTCATTTATGTGCCCCAGCTACCAGATATGCCTTGAATAGCACATACTTTCTTAGGTCCCTGTGGGTGTTTGGACACTGTGATCAAATCATTACCAAGACAGCAGTGCTGGTTAACAAATTTAACTCTCTGCTAAACATCTCTTTCAATTCCTGAATGGCTTCCTAGATTTCTTCCTTTGTTCCCTCTTTACTGTAGGTGGTTATTTGGTTTTTTTAAGGCAAGGATATTCGAAACTGCAGGCAGCACTGCTATTTCTGCATTGTTTTGTAAAAACACCACAACTGCAAAATAGGTAGAGGGAGTAACCTGGTCCATTCCAAAGCAATTAGCATTTGATTTGTTGTGACATTAGAAATTGAGGTAATGTTGCCTGCTCAGTAATTAAAGTCCCCTTTATTCAGCGCCACCATTCCTGTTTTTATAGAAGGGGAGACAAGATCCAGTTCTACATGCAGGTATATGAATGAACGTGGTGCAGAGAAGATCACGTCCCCTTCACAGAGTGGGGAAAGAACAAACTGTTTTTAAACCTGCAGAGGCTGGCACTAACCTGGCAGTGAGAATTACAAGTAAAGCTCTCTTATATCTGGCATATTGTACTGAAAGCAGTCTAATCTACTTATGCCAGTTCCCTGCCATGTGCTAGGATTAAATCTGAGTTATTGTGGTACAGAAAACATTAATTTAATTGCTGTTGCAGTACAGCATGGTTTTTCCTGACACACGTCAATTAAAACTTTAAATGCTGCTCTATTGCTCTTCACATTTACAGTAATTGGAAGATATAAAGCATGATGCAAACATTACAGTTAAGAAGGTAAAGTCCTCAACCTGGCTAGCACTAGATTTTTTAAAATTTATGTAGAGTATAGCTGTGTTTTAGGAGCATGCCAGTATGGGTGTGCTTCCAAGAATAGCTACTAAGGATTAACTATTCATGCAGATTCTTTCATTCTTAAGCAATGTTGTTGAGTTTTCTCTTTTCTTACAGCAGATAATTGCAACATTCATGGGGAACCCTTTCATAATTTGAAGTAAGGAAATGCACGTGAAGTGTCAGATGAAAAAGGAGGCTAGAACTTCTCAAGACAAGCTGTGTAGTTTGTTGTATTGCTGAAGACGTCCCCCCTCCTCTTTTTTCCTCAAATGAACACAAGTTAAACTTTTCTATTTTAAACTACCTCTTCCCTGTTTTGTGTCCCAGCCAGTTTCTGGACTCTGAGGGATGACTTGAGTGGATGGTTTTGCCCGTGGGATTGGCATGTTGTATCCTCACTGCTCCTCATCCTTCGTGTTTTGAGAACTGCTCCTCTCCAAGTTAATTACAAACTTGGAAATCAGACCACCATTTTGTTAGATATTCCTAGAGAAAAATCACACGCGTACATATGATGTTGTGGAAGGAAATTAGAAGCAGTTGTGTTTCTATGTGATACTGAAGATGTGCTGTGCGGCAGATGAAGAGGACAGATCCACATCTGCTTAGTTAGGAATTGACTTGGACCCTTTCTGTGGTTGTACAGTGGCAGTGGCAGCAGTGCCAGCACACAGAACAAAACTCCAGGGCTCGCAGGATGAAGGGGTTTTGGAGAGGGGGGCAGAGAGGTCTCGGGCTGGGAAGTGCTGTTATAGAAAGCCTGAACTGCAGATGGCTTGAAAAACACTTTTGTGGGGAGATGTGGATTTTAGATCCGGAGCTGGATGTGGCTTGGAGAAGTAACCCTGAACTCTGCTAGTGGGTTACAGGCAGTCTGTCATCATCAGAAATGTTCCTTTAACCCCTCTGTCTCTACGTTCACCTCGGGCATTTCTCTGTCTTCCTAGGCACTGCCAGTCCTTACACATGGTCTTGGCTAAGTAATAACGATTGCCAACATTTTAAGAGGGCTCCTGTGTCAAGTACTGTCAAAGCTAGAGAGGCAGAAGGAAGAGCAGAAATCTGTGGAAGCCTGCAAGGCTTTTTGGGTGAGTCAGAAACTAGAAAGGACATCTGTACAGTGCAGTGTAGTTAATCCAGCCTGAGTCCTGGTGCTGTCCTGCAGAGGCAGCAGAGAGGAGAAACCTTTACCCAGATAAAACTGGAATTAATACAAGGATTTTGTTAACTTGTGAATTGAGTCAGATATGCTAGCTTCAGACAGAGGGACCTTTTTGAATTCAGAGGCAGGCAGTTGACCTTCAGCAAATGTAGAGACCTTACTTCTTGTTTTCTTAGGTGTGTTGGTGTGGGGAAAAAACTTCAGTGACAGAAAGAGACATCTGCTTAAATGTCTCCCATATCACTGTCCTGGGCATGCTCAGTTTTTCTGAATACTTCTAAATGGTAGTCATAAAATGTTGTGGTGATGCTAATTTTGGAAATTCGGTGCATCACCAAACTTGTGTCACTGTGTATCTTAATAAACTGTTTTATTATTACATGATAATTACATGATCTTGCTCCTAGTATTCTAGTGAGCAGCCTTGTGTTTTAACTCAGTGGATTTTTTTCCTCTTTTTTTCTCTAAGTTAGAAGGTCATTGTAACCTTTTGTTTAAAGATGTGTACCTTCTGATTTTTAACCCATCAGTGGATGTCAGGCTGCTTGGATCCAATGCTTTAGCAGATAAACATATTTGGAAACTCTAAGACTGAGTCATGTTAACTGGTATCACTCTCCCATAGCACCTCCTGCTCTTTCCTTCTTCCTTAGAGGCACAGCTGAGGTATCCTGGGCTTTAATTACTGACTCAGCATCCCTGAAGAAGCAAAAGCAGACCTGATTCTCTAGATGGATTTCTGAAACGTAGCACATCTTTGGGTGATGAAATATCTTGAGTATCTTCAGTGAGGATGAAAACTTGAATATGCTTAGATACTTGCTAGCCCCTTTCTTTTTCCTCTCTTCCTTTCCCTCAGTTTCTGTGCTCCTTTCCCTGCCACAGCACATGGAGTTGGGGTGGGAACCAGCTGCTATCTAAGCACAGGGCTGATGCCCAGAGTCCAGGCACGTTCCTTTTGAGTACAGCACCTTGCTCTTTGACCTGTATGTGATTTTATTTATTTATCAATAAAATATTTAAGCAGTGGCACTGTTTCTTCAGGCAGCTCCCTGTGAACTCCTGCATGCTGGGAGCAGAGATTGTCCCTATGTGCTAGATGTGGAAATACAATACAGAAAGCTGTGCATTAACACCAGCAGCACTCTGTGTTTTAATAACACTTCCCTTATGCCTGCCTGTGGAATGTGTTGTAAGGGTGCTGCTGTTTGGCTTCAGCCACACCATCCTCCTTGGGGCTCTCCAAATGTCTGGCAAGTGATAGCACTAAATCTTGCAGTGTAAATAAATACAACCCAGCTCTGTAGATAAGAGATCAGCACAGAGGTTAATTGGCATCCTGTGCTCATCTGAAAACAGTCTCTGATACTCTTCTGCAGTGGCTGGAGCAGTTGCAAATGGCATCTTTCACTGCACCTCCGTGGCTAAAGGCAGGAGTGATTGGGAATGTGGAGCATGGTGAGGAGGATGCTGTGCTGCAGCTCCCCATGTGAGGACTGCCCTGAGGTCTGTCCCTCTCTGCTGTGGCATGATTTGTGCCGGCTCCAAAACGGGAAGTAGCCCAAGGCTGCTGCTGAGCTAACCACTTCTGCTCCTCATCAGGGCCAGCAGCGTTGACAGAGTGCTGTGTGGGTGGGTGCTGCTTAGGGGACTGAAAATAGCATTTCTGCTTGGCACTGTATTGAGCAAGCCCAGGTGGGGAGTTGGTGCTAGGTAAATGCTGGGCAGTAACTGACTACAGAGTGTTAATCTGCCTGTATAGACAAATTCTGAGGCTTAAACTCAGCATCTGTTCAGTTCAAGCAAGAAAACAGATGTTTAATAGGTATTTCCACACTGTTTTATCTTGAAAGTGCAAATCAATCCCAACTGTGAAAGTACTTTGCTGTCAATAAGCTTTCTGCACATCTTTCCTAAAACACAGAAAATGTCTTAATTTAATGTCTCCTGTAGATTACTTGAGTTTATGTATGTAATTAAGCTGTCATGATTAAATGTGTGCAAGCTGGTGTTTGAAAGGCATACAGTTCCTGTATGTTTTCAGGATTCAAACAAGGAATGGGGAATAGTCAGAATACGTAAATAAATTTTTTTGTCTTGAGATAATTTCTGATATGCAGGCTTCTGTAATCTATCACTTTGGTTTTTAGTATGAGATGCTGGAGAAGCTCCTGTAATTCTCACTGACAGATCTTTCATGCCTGGTGGGGACTGTACCCAAGTGCTGAACAACCATTACCTAGGAGATGCCCTCACCCGCCCTTTTCCCTGCTGTCTGAAAATAACCACTTTAGGAGAGAAAGAAGGCATCACCTGCCTTCTGCTGTTCAGGCTTGGGGTTTTTCTGTGTTTACTTGATGAGGGTGGTGGTTGTCACTGGTCTCACTAACTAATCAAACTGCTTTTTAATTCCTGCTTTCTGCAGTATTTTCAGTATTCTGCTGAGTTCATTCAAGGGATGCTGGTAAATCTGTTGAGGCATGCAGTCTTCTGATTTCCCCCTCTCCTAGCCTGCCAGGATGAGCTCCTGAGCTCCAACAACATCCTTCTGCAGTAACAGGGTTGTGGGGGAGTGAAGAACCCCTTCCTTGCTGAGAGACTATGGTCCTGAGAATTACACATTCCATAAACGGATATTAAAATGTACAATATGTGTTTTCCAATAGCTCAGTAATTATCTAGAAAAGTATTACTTTTGCTAGCTTCACAATTTTATATGTAAAGTGTGTTGCATTGACCATTCATTTTATGGGAAGAGGAGAGGGATAGTATGAATATGGATTTTCAGTCAGCAGAAGAAAGGCTTAAATGATGATGCAGTAGAACCACTAAGGGTGGTGGTGGGAAATACTTATTTTCTGTAACTTTGCAAGGTTTGCAGAAGTGTGTTCTGTAAACTCACATTTGATTAGCTTCCATTCACTTGTTTTGGTAATCTGTTGCTGAAAGAGGCATGTAGAGTTGTTGATACTTGCATGTTTCTCACATGCTTGTTTCTTTACTGCCCCAGAAATCAGTTGATGTATTTAAATGACAGAAAAAAAAAAAAAAAGTGCTTCTGAACTTCCAGTATGTTCTGGCTTTCTTGTAGGCTGGTCCAGGGACCATCATCATGGCTTCAGGAGTCCAGGATTTTAACAGAACAGAATCTGACAGACTGAATGAGATCAAAGGTCACCTGGAAATAGCCTTACTGGAAAAACACTTTTTACGTAAGTATAAAATGCTCTGTGGAGGGGAAGGGCTTAAGCCTTCTGAAGTAATGTTTCTCTAACTGTAGAAGTTGGCATCAGAATATTGAGGTGTGCTGATGTGCAGATAGCACGTGGGCTTGTGTTTCCCTAGGAGGAACTTAAAAGCATTCCCAGGGTTTCTGGGTCACTTGGGTATTTTTTTTCCTCATTGCATTCCTCACAACATGCTCACTGTGTGACAAAAGCTGCTTAGTTGAAGTCTTAATGTTGACATCTGCAGGTTATCTTAAAGCTAAGTCAACCTTAATGTGCCTGCGATAGGTGTTTTTCTTTCTAGTAGTAATTGCTAAGAAGAGATTTCTGAAGGGGAGACCAGTTCATTTTCTCGGCAGCTGTTTCAACAAATAATGCATCTCAAAATATGTCTCTTAACATTATATAAGTTATTGGTAAGTGGTGTAAGAAATACAGAGGAGAGTGTCTGTAGATTTCAAGTGTTAGTTGTTTGGGTTTATGTTTATATATATGTATGTATGTGTATAATGAGAAAAAGTTGTCATTCATGGCTAGAGGCAGCTGCCAGATTTTGGGGATTTTATCTCAGCAGGTCTGAACTGTTGATTTTTAAGACAGGATAGTTAAAAAGAGAAAAATGGAAAACAAAATAGCTTGATAGAAGTAGAGATCTCTGTAATAAACCAATGAGAATTCTTCCTCAGTTGCTTCCCAAAATGGCCATTTTAATCTTTTGGTTTTGAACTTGAGAGTGTGAGGGTTGTTTTTCATGTGTTCAAAGCTTGTCACATATTTTCTAAGGGGTAGAAATAACAAGACTATAGATTCTATTCAATTTCTGGACTATAATCCAATGACAAGATTTACATTTTTATCTTCAGCATGTTCTCAAGGATTTGTCTTTAATTTTCTGTGACTTGTTTTTCACTTGGCAATATTTCTTTGATATGTTTTCCCCCCTCCATGTGAATAAGGAGGGAGGCCTGCTAAAGGAGACTGGGCAGGAATTTATAACAAGCTGCTATCAACTTCCACTGATACCTGGAAGAGGTATCATGCTTGGAATGTCAAGACAAAAATTGAAAGATCTGTTTGACTTGCCTTGTTAGTTTCAGTGATTTACTTGATTTTTATTTAACTCTTCAGTA
The DNA here is from genome assembly GCA_013399875.1 of Gymnorhina tibicen. Classification (NCBI taxonomy): domain Eukaryota; kingdom Metazoa; phylum Chordata; class Aves; order Passeriformes; family Artamidae; genus Gymnorhina; species Gymnorhina tibicen. The sequence continues at coordinate 1,055,056 of VXAZ01001116.1, read as the reverse complement.
CAGAGTTACCATGTACTCCTCCCATCCCCAAAGATACATTGCATAAGCTCCTGTGATCCAATTGTTTTTTAAACTAGATGGGACACATGTGATTTCTTGATGAAATCTAATGTGCAACAGAAACAGTAGGAGTTACCAGAACTGATTTCTGATTTGAAGTAGGATGTGCTTTTTGATGTAAAAACATGATAGGGCTCTGAGGCGTTTCCATGGCTGGTGAATTCATTCTCCTTCTTAGTATGTCCTTACAGTAACTAAATGGGGCACATAGGTTTGTGAATATCGGTAGTCTTCAGGTTGCTGTAATTTGAAACCTTCTGATCAACTGTTACCCCTTGTAGCTGAATCATTTTTCCTTTGCACAGAGCTCTGTGGTAAACTCCAAAGTGAAGGATAAAGAAGTTCACGCTTTTGTGTAAACTTTGAGCAGATGGTTGGGAGTTCAGGCCAATGGGGTGGTTCAGCTGGGTGGCTTGAGTCAGCTGGGGGTGTCTCCAGCCCTCGCCTCTTCACCAAAGCCTGATGATGCTGTAGCTGAAATTACAGAGTTGTTGTAACTCTGCACATAAAAACAGGAATAAGGATCATAAACTGGTTGAGAAATAAGTGAGATCAAGCTTATCCTTTATTTGGCCACATTCCATTCAAAATTTTGGGATTAAATAGGTCACCACGTTTGTCAGTTGGAGTGAAGTAGGAGTTCAGCTTTTGGGTATGGCTCCTGCATTCTTATCTTTCCTTTTTCCTTCTCTTTGAGTTAATTATTTTGGGCTTTTTTGATACTAGAAATGCTTCATTATTGTGTTCTTCCCAAAAGTGAACTAATGGTTTGCAGAAAAACATTCTTGAAATGTGCAGTTTGCTTACTTCAGTTTGCCCTTGGAAGAAAGCCTAGTCATTATTTCTTTTAAATCCTATTGCTGCAGTAGGTGTTTTTTAGGAAGGCTAGTTGCTCCGCAGAATTTCCATACTAGTTTTAATTATGGAATTCCTTAAGGACACCTTGCTATGACTGTGTTTTTGCATAAACTGTTTGCCACGTCCATGTACTCCATTTCCTCCAGCTGGGCATGCAAAAATCAAAGCAATTGCTAGTTAGTGAGGGAAATATCTAAAGTTTCATGCATTTGCTCTTTAATGTGCTGAGGTTCTACTTGGTTATCATCTTGATTCTGACTTTTTTTTTTGGGCCCCTTCTATGCTTTTATTTGTATTTGTGGGTCATTAGCCAGGAGGTTTAAGGGGGAGAGGTTTCCTCTCAGCTGTACATCATGTGTAATGTACGCATACATTACACAGCTGCAAGTCAGTGTGGGTCTGTAATTGCAGGTGCCTGGCCAAAGTTTTTCTCTAAACTCCATTAGTAAACTCCATTCAGCCATTTTCTCTAAACTCCATTAGTAGGCACAAGCAATAGGTGCAGTTTGGCTGAGTAGTACATTCAGTGAAACACATCCCAAACCTAAGCGTAGCCTCTACAAGCCGCAGAGGAAATCCAGAGCGAGTAGGTATGGAGACAGACTGTTGTCTGTAAGGGGAAAGTATCTTCATCTGAGATGCCAGATGAAACTCTTCTTTAGCAAAGAGGTAATCTAAACACCCAGAGATGTGAAGATGGAGGGGAATTGCTTAGCATGTGCAGAGCTATAAATGCAAATAAAACGTGTCTGGAAATGCAAGGGATTTAAGCTGTGCACTGACGGGAGGATGAAGCATGTGGACAAAGGGATCTTGGATAATGTCTTAAGCAAGGGGGAGGGATCATCTGATTCTCCCAGCCAAAGGGGCTAAATTTGCTTTTCCTGTCTGTGTGGGAATGGTCTTAATCTCTATGATCTAATGGCTCATTCTGAGCCTTATTATAGGAATGCTGAAAATGTGCCTGTTGGGTTTGTGGTATTGGTGTGGTTTCCTGCAGAAAAAGTCTTGGAAAAACAGCTGAATGAAAAGTGCAGAGAGCTTGGTCTGCTGGAGTTTCCAGTGCACGTGGATGGAAAAAGCTTTGTGTTGGAGCTGTGACAATCAGAATCATTTATTTCTAAAGGACTTCCTCTTACTATAACCTAGTTTTTAATAGGAGTGAACACTGCTTTGGGCTAGTTGAGGGCTCAGTTTGGGAAGGCAACTACTGACCCAGGGCAGTTAGATTGATATACTAAGGCATCATCCACTAAGTAGTGGTTTTGGTGTTTTCAGACATTTCAAAACCTAGTTGTGTCTTAACAAAAGATAAAATTGTGCTTTCTGCTCTTGCATTTGAGAGACGAAACAACCCACAAAAGCATCTTTCTGCTTTTGCACCTTTTTCATTTGAGATGAACACCTTGCTTCCTGTTACTTCCTGTGCCTGCTTATAGAGGGCAGTTTTGGAGGTATCAGCACTCTGGTCCTGGTGCCACATGGTGCTTTGTAAGCACACATGCATCCTGTGGTTTACATGAAGTATTAGCTAATACTCATTCGAGGGTGTTCAAGCCTTTTGCAATGCGGAATTTAGCAGCTCAGGGAAGAGGAGTCGGTAGCAGCTGAGAGTGAACAAAGCAGGTGACTGTTAGAGAGGAGGGTTAGTCATGAACTGGTAAATCAGAGGAACCTCACATGAGGATGAGGAGTACTAGAAGGAAAGAAAATCCTCTCCCACGAGGGTTTTTGCATTCCACTCTATACAGCAGGAGTCTTTAAGGTCTTACCAAACTGGTGGTTTCAGTCATGATGTTTATACCACATGGCAAAAGAAGTTGGGATTATGCTGCTTTCCCATTGAAATTTCTGCTGTTCATCCTCATCTGCCTTTTTGAACCGTTTATATGACTAACTCCACAGTATTTTCTCTGGCTTCCACTTTCTGGTATAAATGACCTGATGATTTTTTGTAAGAACAACCTAGCAGAATAATGACCTCACGGAAGCAGAGCTCTAGAAAACCAAGAGAGTTTCTTACAAGGTGTAGGAAAGGCTTTGCTTATACCCGGAGATATTTACATTACATACCGTGTATATTGAGTTCATTTCTAGCCTTCCTGGACAAAAAAAAACAACAAACAAACCTCCAAAACTCTGGCTTCATTTTCCTGGAAACACTGGAGAAGGCAATCATGAGCAGTGTAGAGCGCTTGTTTGGGGTTTAAAAGGCCTCAGTACAGACTAACGAGCCTTCAGATCTCCATTTCTCATCTTCAGGGAACCTGCTCTTACAGGTGTAGGAGATAGGTTGGACTTTTGCTTGCTCTCAACTTGGCTTCCAAGAGCATGAGGTTCCTGAGACCAGGGGAGAGGGAAAGGATGTGACTCCATCTCAGTACAGCAGCAGGCTGGAGTCCTGGGCTGATCCTTGGTCTGCGCCTGGCTTGCGCAATCTGCCCTTGCCATTGGATGACGCGTGTACTTGATGATGTAGGTGATGATGCCCAAATGCTGGAGGATCTCATACTGTCACACTGCCTTTTCATGGGACTGATGAACCAAAACGCAGCACAGTGCTCAGAGGGATGTATTGTTTGAGCTCCTCCGAAGCCTTGAACAGATACCACCTACACAGTGTGTTATGTATGTGGGCTGTGCTCGTTTCTGCCTTTTTTGTGTGCCCAGCTTGGCTTCATGACTTGCAGAGAGGGCGTGAAAACCCAGACAGGGCAATGGTCAGCACTGTTGTGTAACTGGGATGGAGATTTTGGGAGCTCCATGAGGAACCTGCATTTCCTTGCTCAGCTTAGTAACACGAAAGCCTTGGAAGAGCCTGCCGCTATTCCTAAGCCAGACGTTGTTTCAACATTTATAGACTGTTTCACTTCTGCCAAAACCAGAGAGTGAAAACCATTCCTGCAATAATGACATTTTTGCAGCTCTGTTTATTTTAGGTGGGTTTTGCAACACTTCTGGCATTTTTATTTGCTGAAATTTCTGAAAATTCGTAGAGCTGCAGTATTTTTCATGACTTTTAAGCTAACCTTTTAAATGTATCTAGCAATAGCAAACTTTCCACTTGATGTTTTGAGAAGGGGATCTGTCTCAGTAAGCTATATTTTCAGGAAGTGTAATTTAAAATCGTTCCATAATGAAGGGGAAATGATCCAGTTCTGTGTCTATTACAACATGATAATGGTCCACTGAAAGCACTAAAGGTAAATGTAAAGTTACTAACTGGTAGTTAGCATAACTATTTTGTACAAGCCTTAGCAATGGCATCTTAGTTCTTTCTAACCTCACCCACTCCAGGTAGGACATAACAGGAATGGTGAGAGAGGAGACTGGAACGGTTTGCACAGAGGAAGAAGACTTTGTCAAGTATGATGTGTTTTGTAAATTGGTTTTCCTCATTAAATGAAAAAGAGAAGAACACTTTATATTAAACTCTTGCTGTTCAGATGAGGAGAATAGTACCAGGGAATATTAACTGACTGAGAGAGGATGATGGTTCAGACTCTGCCTTCCCTCCACTGTCTCTGGATCAGAGCTGCCTTATTTCCTATCAGCAGAGCAGGAGCCCACGCTGCTCCCCGCCCTGTAGGCGTATGCAAAGAGACTCAAAAACTGGTCCTCTAAGGCTCTGCTTAGTGTAAGTACTGGAGCAGGAACTCTGCCTTTGAAAGAGCAAAGAAAGGCACAAAAGAATCATGGAAGCAAAACAAAGTAAAAAGTGATTGTTTAACTGCCAAGCCTATGTTCAAGTTTTTAAAGGGAAATGAGTGGCATGAGTGGTTCTGAATATGACAGGTCACTTCTTTGTTTTGATGTGTGCAAACTTAGCTGGAGAAAGGTGGTATTGAAAATGTGGGGTTTATATTTATCTGTTTCATGTCTCTACCAAAATGCTTATATAAAACAGAGAGAGGAAAGGATGTGCACTCAATAAAGATTCTTAATCTTTAATGATTCTGTCTGCCTTTTGGCTTTTTATGACACCAATATTTCTATTAGAAAATATTTTTTGCTATGTTTTCTGTATGAAAGATTCATGCAAACAAGCAAGAAGCCTGACCACAAGGGAAAGCCATTAAATTGACAAATCAAGGTGTTCACAAATGCAAAAGAGGGGAAAAAAAAAAGGAAGAATTCTTCCAGACCACTTGTTGTCCAGCTCTGGAAGAGCCATGGAGAACAAGAATGCTGGTATCCATTTTGACAAAGGACATTTTTAGGTTCTTCCTTCATAAAATCCCAAGAGTAATCCTCCTAAGCAGGGAGCTTTGGGATTCCCAAGTGAAGTGTGGAAGTCCAAGCATGAAAGATGACATGAACTTAAGGGGTGACTTAAAGAAGAAGGGACAGTTAATGAAGTGGAGCTGCAAGAGTGATGGCTTAAATAAACACTTTGCCAAGTATCAGGCATGCAGAGAAGTAGAATATCTCACAATGTCTGGGACCAAAGGGTAATGTTTTATCTGAAATCTTTTGGGTAGATTTATGATAAGTTCTTTGGCAATCCCCATGATTCTCAAGTCACTGGTGGAAAAAACATATGCCCTGGAGAAGGAGAATCATGGATTAGAAGAAGAACAGGTAACAAATAGTGCACAATTAAGCTGTATATAGTTATAGCTATGAATTGTGAACGTGTCTTCAGAGGAGTATGTAAATTGCAGAGTAACTGTAAGCAGGAATAAAACAGGTTAGGGAATTCCATTGCAGGTCCTTCCTTCATCACTGCTTGTTGGTCAGACAATGTTCTTTGTTTGTCTTTGCTTTATCATAAGTGATGGAACTGTTCCATGTCTTTCACAGCACTGCCATTTGCTGCTGGTTTTTAAGGTGAAGACTAAAAGCTCTTCAGTGTCTATGATGATAAAAATTGATCTGTTTTCAGACTCCTGACATTTTGCCAGTAGTGTCATATAATCGGTTTACTTGGGACAAAGTTAACATATTAGCTTTCTGTAGAAATTGGGAGTCTGGTAAGGGTGAAAGCTTCCTGCACTGGAGACAACTCCCAGTGTCTGGCTCCATCAGCACCACCGGTGAGATCCAGATTGAAAGTGTGTGGTTGGGATTTAGTGTGTTTAGTAACAATTAAATAACAGACCTGAGCTCCAGTAGTGTTCAAAGGGTTGTAGGGAGATTTACCATGATTGACATAGATGTAGAAGGGTTATTTTTGTCCTGTTAAGTACTGGTGTTTCCCCATGTGAATATGACGTATGAGAGTGCACGCATGCTTTTTGCCTTTTTTAGATTTGAACTTGGTTTCCTTAGATTTAACATTAAACTGAATTGGTAGCTAGAAACAGTGATTGGCAGTCTCTGGCTCTGCTCTGAAAGAAATTCTTGGTCACTTTGTTCAAGAGGAGGATTTTACAACATACTTCTAGGTCTAGTAAGAAATGGTGTTATATAAAACAGCTACGGGGAGGCTCCCTAATCTACCTTCAATCCTGGGATTAAGGGAAACATCCGCTTTACTGCACATGCAGTGTTGAATTAGAAATCCAACCTTCTGCCACACCTTGCTAACCTGATGTATCATCCTTCTTTTCTAAACACTACTCACATTCTGTTCAGTCACACCAGAACTAAATACTTTGGTATTTAAGTGCTTTTTATCAGAACATTTCTTACAGGCAAGTATTCTGAGGAAAAATGAAATTTTTCATTTGCTCTAGTGGCTGATGCTGTAAAATGATGCAACACAGGACTGGGTGCTTGTCTTTTAGCAGTTACGTGGTATCCGCTAAGCTTTTTGAAACGTTAAATCTTTAAATTTGAATTGTCAGATCCTCGAGAGTTCAGGTGAGACAGTTCCATTACATCTCATAGAGGCTAAAATGTTGTAGAAAAACTGAAATGGATAAGGTTTTTTTGGTAAACTGTGAGATGCGTCGCTGATGATGGTCTTTACTATGGGGTCAATTCTCCTACGGTTTACAGTGCAGTAAGTGTAATAATTATTGTTATTGAAACACCATTGTTGCCTTGTCTTGCAGACTTTTATAGGTCATTTTAGGAGAGCAGTAGCATCCAGATATTGTCCTGCTTTTCTACAGAAGTTGACTTTGCTAGAGCTTTTAAAGCATTTTTTCAGGGTCACACCTGCTGTCACAACCTAAAGGGTTACCTGGTGTGTAGGTATTTAGAGGTTGTGACTGAGTTCATAGGCTTCTGTAAGACTCAAGGACATGGAGGCTTTTTACTCTAAATTCTCTACTTTATTACAGATTGCCACAAAAATCACTGCTAGCAACTATACCTATGATTTATAACTCAAATATATATATATATAGACAGAGAGAGCGCTGTTGTAAATTCTTGGGAGCAATCAATAGTATTTCCAATCAATAGTATTGCTATCAGTAGCAACCAAACAACCAAGTAGGTTGTGTACTGTTACAGGCTACTACAAACTTTTCACTAATGAAGCAAACTTTCCAGTAAAACCACAGAAAATGTAATTATGATGGATTATTTATATGTACATATGCAAATGTTTATTAATGTCAGTATTAAGCTTATTGGACAGATGTCAGAATGGGCCAAACCATCCCAGATGTGGGAGGACAAACCAAACTGTCCTGGGTGAGGGTCCAAGATCTCTTAGAAAGTTTTTGTGGAGTTCAACCTGTTTAGGAAGTTGTGTGTGTGTGCAGCAAAAATGTGTGCAGCATGGGAAGTTCTTGGAGAGAGAAGTTTTGTTTTGGATAAAAATTAAGTCATATCAGAGAGAATTAAGGAGGTGTAGGACACTACTGCTTCTGATGCCTTGAAGTGGCTACCTAAAAAAACAGAGACTAGACAAAGAGTAAGGGAATAAAGGCAGGTATTTATTTGAAGGGCCTTCAAAGGTACACCCTGGGGAGAATGGACCCCAAGATGGACGATGAGTCACGAGTTCTTCCCCCTGTTATGGGTTTGGTCCATTTGCATATCAGCATAAATTCGCCAATTAAACTTTAGGTAATAAAGTAACCTCCCCCCCAACTTGCCCCCCTTCTCAAGATGCTGGTTTACACATTTTGGCCTAGGACAGCCTGAGTGTCCTTGAAGAGCAAGCCCGGAGAGGCTTTGTTATGTCTATCTTAGCATGAGAGAACAGCAGCTAACAGGCTGCAAGACAGTTCAAAGTTACACACTAGGAATACAGAGAGTACAGAATTTGCAAAATATAAAAGCTAAAATCTAAGGCATCACTTCAGCAGCCAATAGATGCTGTTAATTTCTATTTTTCACCCAGAATAGCCAACAGATGTTGTTTTCTGTTCTCTCAGGCCAATTATTATTTTTCTAGACTGTTTTCTTTTTCTTGCGGATATAACAGCCAGTGGCAGTTACCAAAATATCTCAGGATGTTTTCCCTGTTTTCAGACTATTTTTCACCTTTTCAGATGATAAGTGGTTGTTGTGGTTCCTTGTTTTTGTGCTTATCAATGGTATCTCAGGGTGTCTCAGGTTTCCAGGTACCTGGCTATGCATTTCAGAGAGGCCAGCTGCACTTCTCAACAACGCTTCTGGTTCCCAGGCCTAGTTCCCAGGCTTGCCAGCATTTTCTCTGTCAGTATTTCAGCAGACACTTTCTTCTTTTAGTAGTTTCCCCCCTCTAACCAGGTCACCTTTATGGCTGCTCACTTCACCTAAATGTCCAGCTAAGACATACACTGAGCCTCTAGCAATATTTTAATGTTTCTTGCCCTGGAGAAGATAGTGAGCTGTGATGGATATGCCTGGGAAGGAAATTATGGAAGCTGATTAATCTGGAAACTTAAGCTTGACCTTTTATGTTTTACCCTTTTGTGTGTGTGCAGAGTGGGGAGGATGTTTGAATTTTGACTGTCTGAAGATGAAATCCAAGGAGCACTCCATTCTCATCATCAAGGAGGGTACTCATCTGTAAAACTCAGTAGATAGATACCACGGTGAAATGTTCTTACGGGTTCTTCTCAGGGGTCCGTGACCTCTGCTCTTTGTAGCCAACTTCACTCATTCTGCAGAGGACTCTTCAGGGATAGAGAAATTTGCTTTAAAAGTGCAGTTCAGTTTGGTCAAATGGTAGCTTATTTCAGGGGAGAGAGCAAGGAAGAACTTCTCCCCCCCTTCCCTCTCTCTGGCTCCTGTTGCTTAACAGATCTAAGAATATTTAACTAACTGAACACGAGGGTTTTACAATGCCAGACCACGCTGCTGCCAAAGTAGCAACAAATAACTGCTTTACAGACTTACTGGGGTGGATTTGAATTACAGTCATGTATGGGAAAGTTGGGAAATGATCTGAAATGTGAAGCTTTGACAGTCCTTAAGGATTGGCTGTTGTATTTTTTGTTTGTTTGTTTTATAGGAGTTCTGCCTCATTCACTGTGCACCCTTTAACTCTGCCTCTTTCCATAAAGAATATTTGGCACTGCTTGTCCTCTTAGTGGTCAAATTTCTGGAGTTTTTGTTTTGGTTTTAGTAGTACAAGATGTAGCGCAGTCAGAACAACTGGAATTAAGGAAGCTGATCTTTCAAGGACATTGAGGTTAATTTATAATGTGTGTGGTTTTCTTATGTACACAAAATGCATAGTCACTTCCTATTTAATAAAACAAAAAATGCATAATGAAGAATTTTTTCCCTTTAATGGTCTTGAAGAGAACATCTCTATCAAGCTTTGGAACTTTCTGTGATATCTTCATGATATTGCACAAGTTCCAGTGCATTTGAAGTGCAACAGATGTTTCCCCTCAGCTGTGTGCTGGCTCTTGTTCTGGAACAAGGCAAGCCCTTGAAAGTAGGGGGAACTCATTATAAATGTTTTCTTGTTGGATTTAAAATTCCTTGTGCATACGTATTTAGGAATAGCTCCATGTATAAGTGTGCCCTTATATCCCTACCTTTTCATTTATTTACAGGAGAGACAATACCTACTGCAACAGTGACATTTCCCTACCCTACCCTTGGGGATTCTCAGTTTTAGTTGCTGGATGATAACGTGATTTCTGTGCTCCAGTTCTTCTTCCCAGGGTCACTAACCACCTCTCAGTGGGGAGATGGCTAAGAGCACTCCTTCGTCTTTGGTGGAGTGCTGTCTGTAGCCTCACGGTGGAAGGCATCGTGCTCTCCTCTTGATTCATGTATCTGCTTCCCATCTCTCCTAATTCTGTGCTCTAAAGCTCTTACTGCTGCAGGAGTACAGACAGTCTCCCACCAGCAGGTGAAGTGATTGGACACACTGCACAAGGGCCTCCTGCAGGGCACAGAGCTCCTCTGGATGTTTGCACTATGGCTTCAGACCTTCTCAAGAAGCATACAGGATCAGACTCAGCCAGCATGGGTTTAGGAGGGGTAGGTCATTTTGACCAACCTGATCTCCTCTTATGACCAGGTGACCCGCCTGGTGGATGCGGGAAAGGCTGTGACTGTTGTCTATTTGGACTTCAGCAAGGCCTTTGACACTGTCGCCCACAGTAAACTCCTGGAAAAGCTGGCAGCCCACGGCTTGGACAGGTGCACTCTTCACTGGTTTAAGAACTGGCTGGATGGCCAGGCCCAGAGAGTGGTGGTGAACAGTGCTGCATCCAGTTGGCAGCCAGTCACTAGTGGTGTCCCTCAGGGGTCTGTGCTGGGACCAGTTTTGTTTAATATTTTTATTGATGACATGGATGAGGGTACTGAGTCTACCATTAGTAAATTTGCAGAGGACACTAAGCTAGGAGCTTGTGTCGACCTGTTGGAAGGTAGGAGAGCTCTGCAGAGAGACCTGGAACGGTTGGATGGATGGGCAGAGTCCAATAAGATGAAGTTTAACAAGTCCAAGTGCCAAGTTCTGCATTTTGGCCACAATAACCCCCTGCAACATTCTAGGCTGGGGGCAGTGTGGCTGGACAGTGCCCAGGCAGAAAGGGACCTGGGGGTACTGGTCAACAGCCGACTGAACGTGAGCCAGCAGTGTGCCCTGGTGGCCAAGAAGGCCAACGGCATCCTGGCCTGTATCAGTAATAGTGTGGCCAGCAGGACCAGGGAAGTCATTCTTCCCCTGTACTCGGCACTGGTGAGGCCGCACCTCGAGTGCTGCGTCCAGTTCCGGCCCCTCAGGTCAGGACGGACGCTGAGACGCTTGAACGCGTCCAAAGGAGGGCAGCAAGGCTGGTGAGGGGCTTGGAACACAAGCCCTGTGAGGAACGACTGAGCGAGCTGGGGTTGTTTAACCTGGAGAAAAGAAGACTCTGAGGTGACCTGTTCACTCTCTACAACTACCTGAAAGGTGGCTGTAGTCAGGTGAGGGTTGGTCTCTTTTCCAGGCAACAACTGACAGAACGAGAGGACAGAGTCTTAAGCTGTGCCAAGGGAAATTTACGTTGGATGTTAGGAAAAAGTTTTTTACTGAAAGAGTGATAAAGTTCTGGAATCGTCTGCCCGGGGAGGTGGTGGAGTCCCCAGACCTGGATGTGTTTAAAAAAAGATTGGATGTGGCACTCGGTGCCATGATTTAGTTGAGGTGGTGTTAGGGCATGGGTTGGACTCGGTGATCTTGAAGGTCTCTTCCAACATGGTGATTCTGTGATAATGATTTGAGCCAGAGAGGCTCAGATACCAAAATTCTCTGATTATCAAAGATTTAAAAGCTGGTATGTGAAAAGAAACAAAAGCTTGTGTAACAACCCTCTGGAGGGTACAACATAGTATACCAATCTCGTAAAACAGTGTAAAAAGCCTGAACCCCTGTGTCTGTGATGATAGTGAAATTAGCAAGTATTTTCTGTTCTGGTTTGTTGTAAACTTGAAATATACCTGCTGTTCTACTGTGGATTGTTGTGATTGAGCTTAAAAACCAGACCAGAGAACAAAATGTAGAGTAAATTATGGTTTAAAGAGAAAAAAAAAAAGAGATTCCCAGTCTTATTTTTGCCATGTCTTGTGTATGCCTATCTGGGAAAAATTGTCAGTAATAGTGACCCCATTTTAGCTCTAGAGTAAAGTAAGGTCATGAGCAAGGACACTGTCAGTGACAAAAAAACCAAGGCTAATTAGCCACAAAAAAGCCTTATCCATAGATGATACTAACTTCTTGTGAAAAATGGAAAAATGTAATGTTGTGAGAGTGTGTATGTGTTTGTATAAGTGAATATGTGAGTATATTAATATATATAATTATTACATGGAAGTTAGTAGGGCACACTATAACCTTGGGAAAGTGTAAAGATTTTAACTTAGTTTCTTGGTTTCACAACTCACTCTTAAAATGGTAAGGCACTGAGGCACATGGAGGGACCATCTGACTGTGCCAGAAGTTGGTGGACATGGGTTTACATGGCATCATATAGCTTCTTGTGAGTTCATGGTTTCGTGTTTTCCTACCCATAGACATGAGAGAAGAAAACAGATACTTTTGTTGTTGTTGTTGTTATGACCACTGGATTTAGCAATAGACAGCCTTTCCTGCTGATTATTTCTTTCGGGCATGAAGAGTATGTTGTCCTTCAATAAAGGTAGCTTGTACCAAGGGCTTATTTTGCATCTTGAAAAGAAAGCTATAGGGTTGTTTTCCTCCTTGCTTAACAATTGTAATGAAACATTTTGTACTTGATACAGCTGTGTGCTTTTTAGGAAGTCTGTCTAGCTCTTGAATACTTGTTTTTTTCTGGTGAACGTATTTGGTATAGCATGGATGAAAAAAATCCCCCACACCTAATATGTCATAATTAGATTTTAAATTTCATAAAGAAATGCTTCAGGGTAACTAAATCTTCTTCTTCTTCTTTAATTAACAGAGGAGGAGCTCAGGAAGCTGAGAGAAGAAACAAATGCTGAAACGTTAAGGCAGGAGCTAGAAAAGGAACGGCAGAGGAGAATAGAACTAGAACAAAGAGTCAATGAAGTGCTTAAAACAAGGTAAGAGAAATATCTTCACTATAAAGCCAAAAGTCACTTGAGATCTCTTGACTGTCTCTGAGAAGTGCTGGTGAAAGCGTATGTTTCCAGCCTAGGTGCTCTTAAAATAAATTAGTAGTTCACAGAGAGAGCAGCTGTCTATGTTTTCCTGTAAAAGTACATCATTAACATCCATGTATGTATAAGTTACTTGGCCACACATACTGCTGTAGCTACAGAAGTGCCATGACGCTTTCTGGTTGAGATATTCTTCATTTCACCTCTTCTGATGCCCTCTCTCTGGGATCTTGCCTGCCTGGAGCTACTGAATGCCAGAGCTTTTGCCATGCCATTTCATATGCTTTGCCTTTTCAAAACCTGTGTCTTCTCCAGACTACCCAATCCTCGTTACTCCTGTTCTAGCAGCAGCAAGGACGTCCCAATGCCACAGCAAAGCTCTAAATGCATGGGAGTAACTGGAATTTGAGCCTTCCTTGCCACTGCAATGACAAGTGGAAACACCTCCCCATGCCCCTAGGTCCTTTCAGCCTCAAGGACATCCATCTTGATGATGCAAAGCATCACATTTGATGTTGTCTCTCCCTACTCTGCTTAGCTGCAGGGATCTTAAGGCCATAGCAGTTGCTTGGTGGCCTGGTTGGTCTACTTTTGTTGTGTACGTAGCTGCCTGTGTTATCTTCCCTGGCAATAGCTGAGATTACTCGGCTGAGCATCAGGCCCTGTGGCTCAGCACCAAGTGCTGTCATCGGGACATAGCTCAGGCTGAGTTGGTGATCACATGCTAAGCACTGCCAGTTACTGAGAGGTGACAAGCAAGAGCAAACAGGCAAAATGTTTTGCTTGGATGTGCAGTTTCCCAAGGCTATGCAAACTCTTCCCAGCCTCCTGCTTCCTTTTGTACTCAAGTGTAAAAATACCTTTCTGCTCAGGCCAGCAGTCCATGTCCACTGGTAGCAGTGGAAGTAGGAGCTATTTATAGGAAACATGTGAGCCTAGTTGCTTGCTGTTGTCTGTCTACCTCCTGCTCCTAGGGATTCATAGAATTATTTAGTTCGGAAAAGACCTTTAAGATCATCAAGTCCAACCATTAACCCAGCACTGCTGAGTCCACCATTAAACCATGAAGTCAAGGGCCACATCTACATCTCTCTTAAATACCTCCAGGGATGGTGACTCAACCACTTCCCTTGGTAGCCTGTTCCAGTGCTTGAGAACCCTTTTGGTGAAGGAATTCTTCCTGGTACCAAATCTAAAACTCCCCGGTGCAACTTGTTGTTTGAGTGGACAGCTAAAGAGGACCCGTTGCATGCTGAGAGTATCTGTTAGCTCAGTAACAGCTGTACAAAGGAGTGAGCATTGTTTCCTACTGCTGGTAGATGAAACTGATGCTTAAGGAGAGGATACTTTCTCGTCTGTGACTTGCTGCCTTGAAGAAGTTGCTTGAGATGCAAATTCCACATGCTTGTCTTTAGCGCTGGCATAGGCCTTTGGCTTTGTCTCGAGGGCAGCTGTGCCTGGGCTCCAGGTCATGCACAGAGAAGGGGAAAAAAGATCTCCTCATTGCTAGGAGTCCTGGAGGAGGGTGAGGAGCTATCTTCTTCTGCAAGAAGGTAGTCATCGTCTTTCTCTGTTTCAGAATAATAAGGCTGACTCAGAGTCTGATCTGGCCCACTGCAGCTTATGAGTACAGGTTTTACAGAGAAAGGACGTGGAATGTCTTTGTTTATCAGTATTTGTGTCAACATCTGTGCCTTGTTGGATTGTGGAAAACAGCAAATCTCTAGCAGGAGTGACACTGCTAAATTAGGGTAGGATGACATGGCTCCCTGGGTGGTGTATTCCCATTTACATATCCTAAGGATTTCACTAGTCCTGTCAGCTTGGGTATTGCACTTGGGGATTACATTCAGCCAGTTATCCTCTCTACCCAAGTGTTTCTCTAACTAGTCTTACTATTGTTTCAACCCTTTTGTGACAGGCAGGATACATCAGGTGACAACAAAATAAGACTTTGAAAATTTTTGTTTCTATCCAGGAGGAGAAAAATTTGGTTGTCCATGATTTTTCCTTAACTTGTGCCTCATTGTGTGAAATTCTTCACTGCTTACTATATTTTGCACTTCACTGTGGACATTTAAAAATACTTTTATTAGGACTATAGATGAAATGGGGGCTTACATAGTCAAATATGTAATAGACCAAATTTATGCCTGATGGAAATTTAATTTTATTATGCAAAGTAACTGCAGAAAGTTTTATCTTCTTATGTCAAATTCACCCTGCTTCTAAGGTAATTGCTTGCACAATTCTAAAGTAGATATTTGTATGTTCCATGGTAGTGGAGGGAGCAGCTTTGTGGTACTTAGTTGAAGGCTGGGGTTTGCATGTACTGTTCTTTTTGCTTGCAGAAGTGAACTGCTAATGAAAACCAAACTATGCTGTGGTATAAGAAAGAAATTATTTTAAAAGTTGCAGTATTCAAAAGTATTTGTGGGGCAGATCAGTACATGTAGCAGTATAAAACATGATGCAAAACGTTTGGCAAGGAGAAAACAAGTTCACAATCTAGATTTTTTTTTTTTCTAGTGAAGATCATGGGCTTCCTTCGTTAAGGTCACAGCTGTGCGCAGGGAGGAGGGTGAAATGGAAGAAGAGGATTATTGGTGTTTTTGTTTGTCATGGCGTTTATTGTTTGTGTATCTGAGTATTCAGAAATCTAGTGGCCTCAGTTGAAGTTTTCCACAGTTCAGAACATCCCAGCATTTGGTATGGCAGCTGAAGCTTATGACATGTTGCTAGTGGAATGATGCATAAATAATCTGGAATAGTTTCTGAGAGCTGTTGCTACCCTATTTTGCAAACTGTGAGCTACAATCATACAGAAAAAAAATAACAAAAAGTTTTGCAACACCTACCAGCAGCCTGCAACTTATGCAGCAAACCTTGTTATTAGTATCATTGTGAACTATTATTACAAGGACCAAATAGACAATGCTTCTGTGTAAGTCACTATTCCTTCACTGTGGATGAGAATAGTAAGGGCTTCTGAAATGTTTGATGTATTTTAAAAGGAAGGAGATGGAAAACATGAAAATTATTTCACTCGTTTTCTTAACAGCTCTTCAGGACAAGAAGCCATGCATACCTGAAAGATATGTCTTTAAACTAGGCTAAGAAAATATCTGCTTATTTTTGCATGTATGAGGTTGGAATGTGCTTTTGATGGAAGTGCATGCACATTCAGGTTGCTTCGAGCAGTAGGAAAGGTGTTAACAGCCTTGAATGTCTTCTACAACAGTGATTGAAAAACTGGTGGTGGGTCACTTGGGAACTTGGAGTTAGCCTGTGGGAGAATTGCTTTGAGTATGTCTGAGAACATCCTGGCAGTGACTGCACCTATTGTGTGCAGCAACTCTGGTCTGCATCCAGTTTTTTGGGGGAGTCTGTTGATTCACACACCTCAACTTGCAGCTGTATTCAGGGCCTAATATGCACAAACCAAGAATGTTTATTTAAGGGAAATGGCCTTCAGTGTCAAGGCTCCCTTAACTTTTGTGTTATACTTGCAATCAAAAAAATAACACTTCGGTGCTGTTCTGTGGGGCAGCACTGAATGGACTCTGCATGAGAGCGTGCTAGTTGCTTTTGATTGGTACATGTGTCCTGGTCATGAACAATGCTAATATTCATTAATATTGATGCTTCCCTGACCTCAGTATGTTAAAAAAAAAGAGAGAGAGCAACAAAAAAAGGCAGTTTGTGTTTGTCTCCTTCACTGTCTGAGGTTGCTCTTATCTGTTTCAAACAGCCTGTGCTTTAAATGGCTGCAATCTCTAGTTGCATAAAGATGACCTAACTTCATGTTGGGGATGTGTTGGTGTTATCAGTTACACCCTTCTTCTGGGTGGAAAGTGTGGTCCAAGAGGAATTAATGCAGCTTGTTCTCTTAGGTTCAGGCTGCGGTAAGGAAGCCCACATAGGAACACAGTGTTGTTCTAGGACTATTTATGTTTTTCAGCCTTTTAAATCATCTCTGGTATGAAGAGTGGTTCAGAAACTGTTGGAAAGATAATTTCTCCCCTCCGTCAGTGGTCTTGATGAACTGGATGGTTCAACATGACCTGGTTTTGGAATTGAACTTCCCAGTTGGTGTGCAAGCCCAAACAATGAATTCTGAGCTTCCTGGCCTGAATCTGTCTGAAGTGGCTAATTATAACCTGATTCAGAGGTGCAGTAATGAGCTGTCATTAACCTGATGATTCGTAAAGGTCAGGTTCTTCATGGGGAAGGAGTAACAGGCAGATGGCAAGTAAGACATTGCCAAAAAAATGAAACAAAAGCAGCAAGAAGGGCCAAAGCCAACTGTCATGTGCTCCTGATGGAGCCCAGTAAGGCTCCTATGCAGAACTACTTCTTGATGAGGTTTGCTTGATTTTTGCCGAAGAAACATGGGGAGTAATGGTGCTGTGCTGCTTCTGAAAATACATCCCAGCATGCCAAAGGAAGACCCAGCCTGAAGACTCTGACAGCAGTGGGATCTCGTCTTGGCTCTGTCACAGGAGTTGTTCTGGTGTGATACCACCCCAGTCAGTGCCTCCACACAGCTGGAATGGGTTGAGTAACTGGCTCCTGCCTGCTTGTGAATGACAAGCCTCCTTTGCACCAAAATATATCTTCAGCTTCAATGAAACACAGTTCCAGTGACAGATTTCAGATTAAAATGCCCAGCTATATGTTGTAACCATCTGATGTGCTCATAGAGGAAAACAAGACACCACCGTATAATTGTTGGTGCAAATTTGATCATGTTTATTGCTCTCTGTCTTTTGAGAGCTGGAAATGGAGGAGATGCAAGGGTGTGGGAGGAGAAGCAAAGATAGGAGGAGTTTTTAGGTGAGGAACCTGTGGCTTATATAGAAACTGAGGGAAAATGGTGCAAGAATCAAAGTTTAGCTAAAGAAAATAAACTGGTGACATTTCAGGTGGCTTTTGAAAAGAAGAGTTGCTGCAAATACAGAAGCCATGGGGAAGAGTCCTGATGAGTCATGAAAGCATCTTTGAAAGCAAAAAACATTGAATTCAGCTCATCCACCCCAATAAATATTGAGTTGTAATTCATAAATCAGTAAATTACTTCTAAATGTTCTTTTTAGAAATGAACAAGGATGTGGAAAGCTCTTAAAGGATGGGGAATGCTTAGGTAGGAAGGGAGGTAACAAGTTCTGTAGTTTCTCCATCATACTCATTGATGTATGGTGATGTTGAGACAACACACATTAGTAATGACATTTTCCATGTGCAGACAGTACAGTGAGATCTTTTCCTAATGTCCTTTCTAGAAGGAACAGCAGGAGAGAGGACAATATGACTGACTGTAGTGCTGCAATCCGCCTGGTGCAGTGGGATCCCTCTTCTTGCTCTTCATTTGCTGACCGTGTTTCACTTGATTCCCTGCCTGAGCAGCAAAATATGAAAGAAACATTTGAAAGTACCTATATTGCCTGATGAGTGATCATGAAATTGCACAACTGACACGTTTTTTTGTTTCAATAAGTAATCTTTTCAATCATACAACTAACTCCCTGTCAAATAAAGCTTGCTGTGGCTGGTGTTACGTTGTCAAAGCTCCTGCTTCATTAGAAAAATCTTTCTGTATGACATCTACATGGATGACTGAAGACTTTGGGACTGAAGCCTGAAGTATTCTCAAGACAGGTTGGCAGTTGGAGGCTGTGTGCAAATGTAGTTTGAAGCCTTGCACATGTACAGAGTGGCAAAAGTATTTGTGTTTTAAAAAATCTGTTCACTTTTAATGGATGAGAATATTCTTGACTGATTTTGAAAGGTGAGACCAATGATGCCTGCTGCTTGACATATATTTTTAGAACATTTTTGTTGCAGTCTTTTAGGCTGTTTCAGTTTTTCAAGTTCTTAAAGATATTTTTCAAATTGGTTGTGATCTGTGTATTTTGAGAGCTTACAACATAACATTTTAAATCATTCTTAACACCTATTCCTCTTGTGAAGTTGAGTGGTGTTTGACCCTAGTAGCAATGGCAGAATTCAAGATTAATGTGTTAAATTGTGGTTTTGCTCTGCTGCAGTGGTTATCAACTTGTGATACGGAATCCCTTTTAATTTATCACTGTGGGAAAAGTCATGGCTCTGAAGAGTTTTCCTGGCAGGCATTGCAATGAATATACCACACAAAGGCATAAATAATGCAAGAAATTTGATACTACATTGTTGAGCAGTTGTAAGATGAAATCGAGCTGTTGGTGACAGGAATGGCTAAACTCCACCTCTCCTCACAGTGAGTGGTATTTCCCGGGATCCTAAGTGCAATGAGTATTTTGAATCTTGTGAAAGGGCCTAAGTTGGGTTTTCTTGTATTTTCTTGCGATTGTGTAATCTCAGCTATGGAAGCCATGGAGGTTCTGGTGCTTCCTTTACCTAAGAGGGAATAAATTCTTCCTCTGTAACGTTTTGAGTATTTTGAATCTTGTGAAAGGGCCTAAGTTGGGTTTTCTTGTATTTTCTTGCGATTGTGTAATCTCAGCTATGGAAGCCATGGAGGTTCTGGTGCTTCCTTTACCTAAGAGGGAATAAATTCTTCCTCTGTAACGTTTCACATTGTTTCTGTTTTCTTGGTAGGGCGGAAGAGGTGCCTGCAGCTCAGCAACCTGCAAAGCCACAGGCACAAGCCAATGGAACAGGTGAGCTTGGTCAGATCTCTAACAGCACTTTGGTTCAGTTGGATGTTTTTCTTCCTTTTTTTTTTTATCCTTACAAGATCAAACCTTGCTTCTGAAGAAGCTGACTATGAGTGACCATTCAAGCAACTTCTCTCTCTGTACATGATTCTGCATTTACTTTTTGTTGTTGACTTTGCATACCTGAGCAAGGAATATGTTGTGTATTGTAAAACCTTTAGGTATGTAACGAAACCTGTTGGCTCACTTCATTGTTCTTGCATGCATTGCTGATCCTTGACTTACCAGAAAACAGGTGTAATACGTAGAAAAAATGTTCTATTTTGTTCTCAGTTGCAGAAGTTTTGTTATGCCACTAACCATATTACTACTTCCTTCCTCTAAAAGAAGAGACATTCTGCAGAAGGAGTAAGCTTAGGAGTTACTAATTTTTTGGACACCTACACTGTCATATACATTTCTCAAGCTGATGCTTATTATAAATTCAATAATGTAGTGAGTGATTTCTGAAAGAACTAAGGCAACAGTCAAATTCTCAATCTTTCAGTACACTTGAACTTTCTTCTGCACACCTTGTGATGGAGACTTAGGCTTTTAAATCTGTGGACTAAATCTGACATTTCTCCTCCTGTACTTCCATATTGTCAATGCTTTCTGTTATGTGAACTACAACCTGACATTTTTTTCTCTTGCACACTCAAAATTTCTTTCTCAGTACTTTCTGAAGTATTAGCATGTGGGAAGCTACTTCATATTTTTATTTTCAATGGAAGTGTTGTCTCAGCTGTTAAGTGTCTTTGTTTTTCTAGATTTCATTGTAAATCATTAATAAATAGTTGATTCTATTTTCTGAGCACCAGTGGCTTTTTCTCACAAGCTTAAATGCGTAATTTTGGCTGTTATAATTGGCTGATTAATCTTCCACGCCTCTGTTTAGTAATATATTAATTTAATGGAGTTCTGTACTAAATTTGGTCCTGGAGTAATTATGACCAGTATCCTCTTTGTGACATTGCTGTATTGAGCTATATTTCCAGATAGTCTGTCTGTTCCTTCTAGACGACAATTTTGAGTTATAGGTGATTGTTTTGTTCTCACATGCTGTGCCTTAAGGCTTTTACCCTGATGTTATTTCCATGTTACCCCTATATTATGTTACATTTTTCCACTGAAACTGACATACAGAAAGTGTGTGTCACTTCATTATATTGCTGTATAAGACTTCCCAGGTAGTATTATGACTGTATATTCCATATATAGAAAGTGGCATATGCAGCTTAATTTCTGAAGACTGACTTTAGAAAAAAAGAAACTGCTTTTTTTTTTTTTGTATAGTTCTATAAAGACACACACACACAATCTTTACAGACTACCAGTGATTGGAAAGTGGAAGTAAAACTGCCTCTAGCAGAATCTTGTTTATGTTTCCACCTCCCTTTCCTGTCAAATCCCTGTGGCTGCAAGGTGGTTGTCCAGCACTCTGCTCAGGAGTGTTTTGCCTTGCTTTTCTCAAGGTGACCCTTCAGCACAATGGGGGCACTGAGATTTACATCAGTCTTTTGTTTACAGAAGCCTCTTAACCAGAAAATGTTTTTACTGTGTTTGCCAAAAATTATTGTTTGTGAGGATGTTTTACTCTTCCTACTTTGGGTAATAAGATGCTTCCATGTACTGTCCTAAGAGCAGTGCAGGAGTCACTTCTAGTCTTATTTTACCAACTTAATGCAGTTGGGGGTCCGTTGCAATGGCAGAAGTAAATTGCAAATTTCCACAAAGACTATTGGGGAAGGACAGGGAAGCTGTACAAAGTCTGCTTCCCAGCGAAGCTTGGTGTGTGGGAACAGGGGCTGGCATTGGATAAAGATGTCTTCTAGCATTATCCTGATTCTTAGTGCTTCTCTTTTATAGATAAGCGTAGTCACACAGTCTGTTCAAGACTCCAAAAGTGGTTTTGTGACAAATTTGGGGAGTATCTTGAGGACTTCAGATTTCAGCCAGAAGAGAATACAGTGGAAACAGAAGAGCCACTTAGTGCTAGAAGGTAAATCCCTAATGTCATTGTGAGAAATTGTTGGTGCCTTTACAAGTTACTTTTTTTTTTTTTTAGCCAACCTTTTGTATGGTTTGAGCAAGTGTTTCAATAACAAATAATAAGACCAAAAGTACAGAACTACCTCAAAAGTTTTGTGAATGCTTTGGACAAAACATGAAATTTTATCTGCTGTCTGAAATAAAATAAGATTTATATTATTTACCAGGTTTTGTCATATGCCTCCCAAAAACTGTGAACAAAGTCTTAGTTAGGCTGGAGAGCTTTTAAACTTCAGTTTTCGGTCTGATGCAAGGTAGATTCCATTAGTTACTAGAAACACATTTTGTAACAGGCAGCAATGAAGCTTTATGCACATATAGTTTACAACTGTGAACACTATTTCAGGGATCAAATGTACACAAGTGTGCACTACTTGACTACTTAACAATTTGCTTTTATCTTTTATTTTTCAGGTTGACTGAAAATATGAGAAGATTAAGTAAGTACTTAGTGGTATTGTATTTGTTATATTCGTTCTAGTTTCATTTGGGAGAATACTTGTGACTTGTTGGCAGTGGTGTATGTGCATTGCTTTCAGAATACCTTTTAAAGAACAGTATTAAACTTAAGCTTTGGGTGGTTCTTAACTTGCCCTAGGTGAGCCACAAAATCTAGATCCCTGTTGTCCAAGGTGCCTGACAGTCACTCAGAGCTCTTCAGAACCTTGTTGTCCCCAGTGACAAGATTTCCAAGTCTTGATCTTCTCTATGGGCTTGGTGAAGGGTGCTGGAGCAGAGCAGATGGAAGCAGCACTTGAGTCCATGACCTCCTCCAGTACCTTGGGTGTTCTCTTCCACTTACTTGATCTGCTGCTTTGGTTGTGCTGCTGATGCTTAAGGAAATCTAGTCCTAGTTGCTTAATCAGTTCACATAGGAAGCGGGTTGAGGATAGCTGAGTTTCAAGCCAAACAAACTAGGACAGCAAGTCAGAGGCTCTCTTGAAGAAAGACTTGAAAAGTTGTGAGTTCTACTGCAAAAGAGAGTGAGAGCTTCTGAGATTCTCTGTGCAGGAAGTATCGTCATTCTTCTCATCAGGAAAGGCAAAACTGGTGTGATCCAACAGAGAAAGCAAAGGTGGTCTTGCAGCAGCCCTGTCCTGTTTCCTTGTGTTCCCTAGTTAGTTTGCCCAAGTAGTAAAAGACCGTGAAGGAAGAGGGTAAAGGATTAGAGGGTTTTAGGGAGCTGAGGAAGAGCTCTGCTTGCTGGCTGGGTGTGCCTGTGCGTGGGCCTCTCCCAGCACAGGTCAGTCTCCCATGCAGTCACAGCAGGACCAAAGGTCTGCAGAGGTGGGAGACAGACTTCTTCAGGGAGTCATGTGCTGTGTTGCTGGGATTAGGAAGAGTAAGCAGCAAGGTGCTGCCAATGAGTAGAGTCCTGCAGAGATACAGCCAAGAGATCTAGCCTGGCTTTAACCTAGCTGGGAGGGAAGCTAGCAAGGGAGGGAAGGGCTCTGGATGTTGTCTACCTAGACTGTAGTAATGCTGTTTCCCACAGAGTTCTCCTGAAGAAACTGGCTGCTCGTGGCTTGGACAGGTGAACGCTTTGCTGGGTGAAAACTGGCTGATGGCCAGGCCCAGAGAGTAGTGGGGAATGGAGCTACATCCACCTGGTCACAAGTGGTGTTCCCCAGGGCTCAGTCTTGGGGCCAGTCTTGTTTAATATCTTTATCAGTGATCTGGACAACAGGATAGAGTGCTCCCTGTCAGTTTGCAGATGACACCAAGTTGAATAGGAGCGGTGATCTGCTGGTGAGTAGGAAGGCTCTGCAGAGACAATCGTTTAGGGACATGGTTTTGTGGTGGATTTGGCAGTGCTGGGTTAATGGTTGAACCCAATGATGATCCTAAATGTCTTTTCCCACCTAAATGATTCTGTGATTCTAAGTTGTTCCTTGGTGGCTTGTAATTCAGTCAGGATAATGTACATTGTTTTTCAGTGAGACAAACTGACCTGTGCAGTGGTCTTTGGAGTAATATGAACAAACTGCTTTTAGCATCCAGGGTACCCTTATAAAGGATGTTGCTTTTTTTTTTTCCTTTGTCCCTACTTACGACTTTAGACATAATCTTTGTCTTGGGTAATACTTCAGTTTTTGGAAATGCATTCCTTAATTGTTCAGTTACATTGGTAGGTTTAATTTTTTTCGTTTGGATAAGCCTTTTTATCATTACATGTCTTGAATATTCCTATGGTTTTCTAATTTGGTTGTAATTTACAAGTGGTTTAACTGCTGCCAGCTAATTCTAACGGTTGTGTTTTTTCTCCACTTCTGTTTAGAGAGAGGTGCCAAACCTGTTACAAATTTTGTGAAGAATCTTTCTGCCTTATGTGACTGGTATTCTATCTACACTTCTGCTATTGCCTTTATTGTAAGTTATCCTGCTCCTCCAGGAGTAGTAAGAACTTGAAAAAATCTATTACTTGCTGAAATTCGTTGAAACTGCCAAATCTGGGTAGTCATAGTTCAAGTTATATCAAATAGTGTAATTTCATTTAACACAAAATGCCAGTAGTGGTCATTCCCATCATATATAAAGCCAGTTAAATTGTGTATCCTGGGTTTCTTGTAGCATAGTTTTGTAATTGTTAAAATAACTTAGAACTATCTGGTATTGTTCTCTCCTTTCTTGTTTCTCATCTCCCAGTCCTGGTAATTTGATGGTTACTTCAGCCTCTGCGAAGTTTCTTCTTGTCTAGGGCTGAAATGCTGATAGTGGTTATATTTGATGAGAAGCTATTGTCCACATCAGGGCTCTTTGCCATATGTTAGGATCATACTGATGAGAGGCAAAATGCCTTGATTTCAGTGGGATTCTATGTGCAAACATCAGGTCTGTGAGCTGAGTTCAAGCATCTCGATGCTATCTTAAGGAGGCTTGGATGCTGCAAGGAGACATAAGTATCTAGTGGAGTTTTGTTTTGTTTCCTTTTCTCCTGTTGTTAATTAAATGATCTAAATTCTTCTGGTCATAGTGTATATGAAATGTATTTCTGTCAAAGTAATTACCAGTACCTGTAGCTGAATGAACCTGTATGATAAAAATGTCACACACCTTTTTGGTAAATAATCCCTCCCTGTAAGTTATAAACCCTATGCTATCTTGCATGGCACAGCTGAAGGAATGTTGAGGAGGAGACTTCCCTCCCAGTGCCCTCTGTCTGTCCCTTCTCCATATCTGCTGATTTTTCTCTTGCCTCACCTGGTAAGCCCATTTTTCAGATAAAAGCTGAAAGAAGAAACTTGAGCTGTTTTTTTGAAAGCTCTGGGAGCCAGGGCGATGTTTCGCTTTGGGGTTATCAGTAAAAACCCTAGTGCCTCTCACAGAGAGACTGTAGTCTCTATTTTCAGAAGCTGGGAAGGGAACAGAATACCTTTTGAAGCTCTTTGTGTTTGTACTTGTTACATAAAATAAAACCTGTTTTCTTGCAGTATTTTTAGTCTTGGTAAAAATTTGGGATTTAATTGACCTGAAATAATAGAGCAAGAGTTTATCCTGTTGCCCAGTATGGGGCTAATTGCTGAAACTCCTCCTCTATACCATGGCTTCTATGCCATTGCTGACCATATCATGGGCATGTAGCAGATTCACAGACTTGAGGGTTTACCTCTTCTTTTTTTCCTCCTACCCCTTCAAGTAATTGTAGTGTTGAAAATACTCAGTACTCTGTCTGAGGCAGCTGAGAACTAGTTAAGTGTCATCTCTGGAGATTTGGTTCATTCTTAGTTTTGATTTTGCATTCCTGAGTGCAGGGTCATTGTTAGTCATGGAGTGGCTAAAATTTATTCATTTTTTAGTATGAATTGCATGATTCTGGTCCCAGCAGCACAGTGGGAAATGGTATTTCATGCAACTCACTGTACCCCAGTTTGTAATCCACATCTCTCTTTGTTTTTTCTTCTCAATCTGCAGATTTACATCAATGCTGTATGGCATGGCTGGGCCATTCCTATGTTCTTATTTTTAGCAATTTTGAGGTTATCCCTAAATTACCTCATAGCCAGGTATTTGCATAAATACTAGCTTACTCTCTTAAGTAATGCTTTGCTTGAAAGATGTTTTGTTATTCTTGCACTGAGTTGTAAATTGTTACCTTTTCTAATATTGTGAGTTACATTTAACACAGTGAAATTCAAACTCAAATATCCTTAGTGTCATTGCTTGGGTTCTATAATCTTTTACTATTATTGGGAAGTATCTTTGTATTGTGGGGCCTTGGGTTATCGTAAACAATGTTGCATGCTCTCAGACAAATCCCTCAGCACACTAAAGTTCTGATATAAAATTCTGTGGCAATTTAGAGTACCTGGAGAACATCACCTTCAATACTGAAGCCTACTGTTTTTCCCTGCAGAGAATGTTCACCTAGGCCTAAAATGGCAGTTTTGCCTTTTTCCATAGCTCTTGACATACTTTATTCAAAGTATCTTCCATTTGTAAATTCAGTCTCTTCTAAAAATTAATTAAGTGGGGAGGTTTAATGCACCCTTAAAACGTTATGCCTTAACATGCATATTGTAAAATAATTTTATGACTTCTTAATTGATACTTTCTGTTTGACATTGTATCCCCTGGAAACTGCTGGTAGCAAATAGGCTTCTGAGTAAGTTGATGTAATTTTGTTCACATGAAAAAATAAGACAAAAATATTCCTAATCCTTTACTCCATGCACACCATCAACTTTCATTGTAAAACCCACAAGCAGTGATTCTGTTTAGTATCTATTTAACTAATATTTTTAAAGCTGGCTGTTGTTGGCCACTTGTGCTTCTGTTATGTTGTGGGTTCTTCATTAATTTGGGGATTATATTATTTACTTCTAAACCATAAGTGCTTATTGCAGAAAACTGCTTTTTAACCTTTTACAAATAATATGTGTTGATGGATTATTTAACTACTCTTTAACTATTTCCGTAATTTCTAGGGGTTGGAGAATACAGTGGAGCATTGTGCCTGAAGTTTCTGAACAGATGGTAGGTCTTTGATCAGCTTCACCTGTACACCTACAGAAAAAAAATTACACCTTTAAACTCTGTATCTGTGTGGGCAGTTGTGGAAGGAAGGAAGAGCAAGGTTCAAGTAAAGGCACTACATTTTTTTTTCTCTCTTGTAATTTAAAAGTCTTTACTAACAGCACTCTTAGGTTCAGATGCTTTACCCTAAAATATTCCAAACTTAAAACACATTTCTGAAATGAATTTTAGTTTATCACCTTGGGACAAATTAGGTCCTGTGGGATCTTCAAGAAGTCTTGCATTCTGTTTTCTTTAAGAACATCAAGTCCAACTGTTAGTGTAGCATTGCCAGCTCCATCGCTGGGTCTGGGTACGTGTCCCTAAGTGACAGATCTAAGTGTCATTTAAATACTTCTAGGGATGGTGACTCCACTTCCCTGGGCAGCCTGTTTCAAGGCTTGACAACCCTTTTCATGAACAAATTTTTCTGCATAGCCGATCTACATCTCCCCTGGCACAGTTTGAGGCCGTTTCCTCTTGACCTCTCACTTGTTACCTGGGAGAAAAGACTGACCTCCACCTCATTACAGCCTCCTTTCAGATAGTTGTAGAGAGTGATAACGTCTCCCCTGAGCCCCCCAAAGCATTGAAAACTAAAAATAACCATCAATGAAAGACATAAAATGTAGATCTTAAACAAGGGAGGAAAATGGTAAATATAGAGACTATTTAAAGTGAGAGGAGTATTGCCAAGGATGTTGAGGAGTCATCTTGTTCTGACAAGTTTTGTAAAACACATTTTTTCTGAGCTGGAATTAATGGATTGTCTCTTTCTTGCTTAAGGAGCACCCAAAAGAGGACCTGACTGTGTCTGAAAAGTTTCAGCTCGTCCTAGATGTGGCTCAGAAGGCGCAGGTACTGTGCTGCTCTCTGGCTGCCTCCTTAGGAACAAGGGGGTTCATAGTCCGAGTGGCCAAAGGAGGTTGTCATGCAGCATGTGAAAACAAATGCTTAAAGAAGCAGTATTTTTCTTGCAAAGGGAACTGTACCTACAAGCAGTAGAGATCTCATTGAGATCCTGGAGCTTCTGAAATGGCATGATGCTTCAGAGAACTGGTTGAGGTTCTCTGACTGCAGCTCTGAGCAAGCTCCAGAGGGGAACAGAAGCAATTTCTCACAGTTTTCTACCTTATATATGCACATAAGCTTCTGACAATGTAGATTGGGTGGTGAATTTTTCAGATGTACTGGAGTGTGGATCCACATCCCAGATCTGCTGGTTATAAAACTGATGTAGGAGACTCTGTTCCTTTAAGATTTAGCTGAAGGCTGCTGTCTGTTTAGCTGTGTTAATTCAACAGTTGGCACTGCATCTCTAAAATAGCATGTTTTAGAAAACTCCACCCCCTCCAAGCCTTGAAATCTGCTGGTGTTGGAGAGGCTGAAGGAAGGTTTTCTCCCAGCTCCATCAGCTAGATGAAGTAGCAGCTGGGTGACTGCACCGTCCAGTTGAACTGCAGCCTTGTGCCATGCCTGATGATGTGCTGCTGTCAAAAGGGGTTTAACCTTCCCTTGCTAACTGTGAATGCTCAGCTCCTTCCTTCTGCTGCTGGTGGTGCACGTGTTTATGTGAACATCTTTGGAAATTTATTGGGAAGTGAAATTTTCAGGTGCTCTGACAGTAAGGATTGGTCAGAGAATATGGCCCTTAGTCTTGAGCAGGGGTCAGCTGCATCAACAGTTGTTGGAATTACTTGAAATCTGTCTCCAAGGGTTTGTTATAAAACCCAATAATGGTTTGTTTCCAAGAAGCTAATAGTCCTTTTGATGAACTCAGTAACCACTTCCTGAAATTTCAGCACTCAAAATGTGTGAAGAAACCTTCCATTTTGTTACCTACTAACAGACCTCTTTACTTTTAGATTGACAGCTTTATTTAAAATATTTGCAGTAGTGTAAATGCTTTCTGGTCATGACAGTGGGATCAAATAGTTTCTTCACTTGCAACGATCAATCACAAGTTACAGAATAAGGTTACAGGAGATGGAAGTCATCAAGTATTGCTATTCTGTTCTGTATTTACTCCATTGTGAAGTATATAAATGGCTAAAAATTCATTTTAAAAAAATCACTTCTGGGAATTACTTAAAAACAAAGTCAGAAAGCTATTTGTTTCCATTATGTGGACCAAAAAACCCCAGAACAATGCAGGACTTGGTTTTAATTCTTTTGCTTCTTATGCAGAACCTTTTTGGCAAGATGGCAGACATACTGGAAAAATTTAAAAAGTAAGTTACCTGATACAAGGTTTTCTTCCCTTTTAAAACAAGATTTGACCAGTATCTGTAACACTGGTAATAAAATTTCGCTTTGTTTTTGTTTTCAGCTTGTTCATGTGGGTCCAGCCAGAAATAACACAGAAGCTCTACTTTGCTCTATGGGCAGCTTTTATTGCATCCTGCGTTTTGCCCTACAGGATTCTTGGGCTTGCATTGGGTAAACACAATAAATAATTAACCTTTTACAGTCTAGACTTAATGGTTAAAACGTACATGATCTTTAGAGGGAAAATTTTAGAGTTTAAGAGAGAAAACCTGCATTAATAAATCATGCAGTGTTTTAGAGTATTTTCATTGTGCTTGGCATCATGTGTCAAGACCATTTTGAAAACCATCTCAGTGTATAATAGAAAAAGACTGGATAATGCTTTTGCTTCTTGAAGAGGAGAAGTCTGTGATGAGCTGTTAGCAGAACTTTTCAGACTGTCAGCTATAAGGCTTCGGGAAAATCCTATATATTGAGGGTTTTTTGCTCATACATCCTTGTAAATGAAATACATGGCATGACACAGGAGGCATGAAAATGACAATGTAGGAAAAAAAATGATAGAGTCAGTGGGACTCCTGGTAAAACTTGGAGGATGGGCTGGACAAAATGAACAGACTACTATGGGTCTGTTACAGATACTCAGTCTCAACTGGGAATTGAGAAAAGGGTTCTTGCTACAGCATGAGACTCTTTGATAAGGTATGAAGCCCTGCACTGTGAACCAAGAAGTCTCTTTTTTTTATTAAAGTAGTGATATAATCAGATGAGTATTGCTTGTAGTGGCACTGAACCTCAAATTTTGTTAGCTTGAACATAAATGTAGGTTTGCTTGACATGGCAATTGAATTTAGATATGTGAGGAATAATTGTTTTACTCTGACTTTTAGGAGACTTGCAGTCAGTAAAGTTTTGAGAGAGTATTTTAAGCCCATTTTGACCTGGCAGAATGCAAGGAAATAACTTGCATAAGAAGAGCTGGGACTGGAAGATACAGTTATATGTAGTACGTGAGAGCCCTCTGTTGCCATTAAAATTCTTGCAGGAGCTGCATAGTTGAATGCTCTGGTGTGGTTTTTGTTTTGGTAGTATATCATGTTTTCAGAGTGCTTCTGGTAATAAGGAACATATGTTTGAGTTATTTAAATGTTCTTCTGCATAGTGGTGGCTATGTAAATGTTTAAAAGAACTGGGGATGGGAAGGAAAGAAAAATAATTTTCTGGTGTTGGAAAATGACTCAAAATAGCAAACCCAGGAGAATGGTTTAACACTGTGACTGAATATACAGAATTCGGTTTCATTTGTGAACTTTGGAAAATACAATCAAAACAGTGATGTTCTTAATGCCTCTTCAGCATTCAAACGGAAGTGACCTTTTTTTCAGGACTCTATGCTGGAATCAAGTTTTTCCTTATTGATTTTGTCTTCAAACGATGCCCCAGACTAAGAGCTAAGTATGATACTCCTTATATCATCTGGATAAGTCTCCTGACAGACCCTCAGCTCAAAGAAAGATCCAATGCTACAGTGTCAAGACGGGTAAGGGTAATGAATCTTTTTGCCCCTATGTTCTTAGCCTCTGAAAATCAAGTCACTTTCTGCTTTTTCCTTTTCTCCAGTGACTAGAGCACACTAAGGAGAAGGTTAATTAAATCCTTACAATCAATGTTAGTTGATTGTAGTATACAATTTTTTTGTTATGTTCAAGATTCACAGTTCTTCTATGGATTCTCTTCCTTGTATGAAAGGAATCAGTTATCAAAAATGTGTATGTATAGATATACTGTGAATCATGAAGCTAAACACACAAATATAACACCATCCCTATTCATACCAATTTCTTTAACATACATTCTGTGTAATTTTATTGTCAAATATAGTCTTTTTAGATCCACTTTCTCTATTCTTAGACATTCTTTTTCAGTGTAAATTCACATACTTAGGTAAATTGAAGAACAGTTAGTTGAAAAAATAAAGGCTTGAGTATAATATACAGCTTACTAATGGGATAGTCATTAACAAAGGTAATTGGGTAGTTTACATGTTTAGACATTATGTTTTAGGGTTATTTATATTAGGTGACCTTTTAGCATAGTGGTGATAAATGACTTCACCATGTTTGTACTCCAGCAGTCATTTTCTTTTTGTTAAAATGTCATAGTTAAATCACCAAGTATTGTATTTTGTGCATCTTGGTAAATTGTTTTGGGGCCTGACGTGGTAACTGAATCAGGCTTTTCCATATCCCTGAATTTGTCAATGTTTATTAGTTTAAAAATCAAAATACTTGTAGTAAATCTTGAGTCTAATCCGATTTTAGCATTCACTTAATGCCTCTTAGCACAATATCTAATTGCATTCATGGAGTATCTGAGTACTGTCTGACGTGCACAGTACTGAGCAGTAATTCAGCCTGGGTATACAACTGGAGAGCAAAAGGGATAAGCACATGAACCCTCAGTTGTTAAGAAGAAATCTGGGGCTTGAGGGGTGGTGGAGCAGAGGGTGATAAAATAACTGCAGCATAATTGAGTATTTCAGAAGGAAGTGGACAAGAAGGACAGTCTGTTACAGAAAGTGAGTCTTCTGTTCCTGTTTTCCAAGGGATGAGATGGGTAAATAAGCACTTGGATGAAGCCATCCTTGGCCTGTATTTCTCTTGCTTGCAGAAGATGATCTTAAAAGTTTCTGTGCTTCTCACGCTTACAGGTTATTTTTCACATACTATGGTAGTTGTGACATCTTCTTGCTAGGTCTCTCTAATCTGCCTTAGAGGTGGAAGGATTCTGAATTGCCGAACTTGATTCCATAAACTTAGAGAGTAATTATTCCTTTTGGCTTTTCTTCATGGCTTTAGTTTTGCAAGTAGAGACAGGGTTTTTTTACTACCAGGTCTGGCTCGGTGGCATTGGCTTGTCTTCCTGGAAAGGATGTGCAGGACTGCATTACCTGCTTCCAAATGTCTTTGAAAACATTAACTTGATCTTAGTAATTTTAGAGAAACTTTCTTACCCCATGAGAGATTTCCACAAACCTCATACTGTGAAAAATAGATTTTTGTATTAAAAGGTTAAAACCAAAGAGGGTTTTTCATTTTTTTCATAGAAAAGGCAGAGCAGAAAAGCATGTAGTGCCAGCATGTGTGCATTTGCTTCAGCTTATCATTAAATAGTGTACAAGACACAGAAAACTTAGACACAATGCACTGTTAATTGCCTGTACCACCACTCTGACCTTGTGTCCTTAGAGAACAGTCTTGACAACAGTATCTGATGGGTAAAGGTTGTATGTCAAAAGCTGATGACAGATCAAGTGAAGAGGAGTACCTCCAGGTTGTTGGTGATGTTTTTAGACAATCAGGACTCTTCGAGCATTACAAATCCAATCACTTCCAGTTAGATTTAAGGCTTATCAAAATTGGATGCAATGCTTTTCTCTTAGTAATTGACCATTGGCTATCTCAAGCCTGAGTGGTAAGAGGAAACATTTGCATGTGTTAGGCAGGACTAGAAGTAAGGGCAGAACTACTCACATTTTCAGCCACCAGATGGGTCATGGTACTGAAGTTTAAACTCCATTTTTTAAATCTCTTTACATAACAGCTAGGAAGGAAGCAGCGTAGCAGAGAGCACAAATAGTCCTTATTCCAGCACAAAAAGCTTTAGACCTCTTGCTCTGATCATTTTTGTTTTGCACCATGGCGCTTCATCTGGTTGTGTGCATGTGCAGCCAAATAGCTTGTCTAAGAAGGCCTTCAGAAAATTCTTTTCATCTTTAGTTGCACACAGATTGTTGGAGAAGCTGTGATTTTCCCTTGATTCCAGGGATTCAGCACCGCAGAAGTGAGGCAATATTAGTTACCATCAGCCATTTGCTGTCCATGTCAGCTTACTTTATTTTTTTCCCCTGAGGCATCACTGTCTTACAGGTACCCTAAAAAGGTGGATGGCAGATGCCCTGTGCTGTGCCTGTTTTGTCAGTCTGGTTCTAGTTAGCAATTGCAGTGCACGTTCTTTCATTTGCTTTGGATTTCCTTTCTTAGTGTGTAAATCCTGCGAAGTGTTGAGTGCTGCCAATTTAGTGCAAAGTAACAAAAAAAGCAGCTGAAGGCTGGTTGGCCTTCAGCAGCATTGAGCCTTTACAGAAGAAGAGCTTAGTCCTGAGCTTCCATGTTGTCAGTTTGCCAGTTGTTTAACTGCATGTGTGTGGTAGGGCTAAGAACAGCTGCTTGTGCCAGCTTTTGGAATCATGTGGTGCCCCACCAAGATGAAAATGAAAATGCAGGCAAGCTTTCCAAAAGAAACTGCCTGCTGTCCTTCCAGAAACAAGGCTTTTTGCCAGGGCAGTCTCCAGTGCTTAAGGAGCTCTGTTTAAAAGTAGATTTTACTCAAGTACTTTGGTTTCGGGAACTCCATACTACCTTTTTTCCCTCCCAAGGATGCTGACAACCATTCACTTTCTGTTTCATGTGTCAACACTGTCAAAATTCAGTGCAGCTTCAAAGCACAGGAAAGATCAATGGTTCTAATGCAACCTGAGTAAATTGAACTGGTGTGCTCTAACCACTCATAACTCTTTTCTAATTGCATTCATTGTGTGTAGTCTCTTGGTTTGTGAGCAAGATCTTGCAGTGTCACTCAGTTCATGTTTTATTCTGTGTATTATAGCGTTAAATAGATTTCACTTTTTTTCTTTTGTCACTGTCACATTTGTGTTGTTTGTTTCTTTTCCTGCTAGCTGTCAGGGCATGAAAAGGTATGGATCATAGTGTGGAAAACTTCCTTTCATTTTCAGCATTTGTATTCATAATGAGCTTACGCAGTTCTGTGTGGCTTTTTTTTGCTCTTTTTTCTTTCTAGACTTCTTTTGTGCAGTAATACTTTGTTTATCTCTTGAAGACAAGCCAAGTACTGATAATGTATTGTCTGTTAGTAGTCCCACTAGTTACCGTCATTGGAGCTGTTTGCAGTGACTTAGCTAACCTGATGAGACATAGCCTTTACTGGAGAAAAATGGTATTCTAAGATAGGTGCCTTTAGCACCGTGTGCTTCACCCCAGCAAAGGGTGTGTGTCAAAGGGCAGCCCTTTGAAAGGTTGTGTTTGGGTACCGTATTAGAAGCTTGTGCTGTAGCAGCAGTATAGTGCAATAGTCCAAAGTTAATTTATGGAAGTAGTTAAAGAAAATTGTTGCATTATAGATTTTTTTTTTTTTTTTAATAAAGAGTAGTTAGGTAAATTATTTTTGAGAGTGTAGCTTAAGTGTTGCTGCTCAGATTTTGGAATTGTGTTTCTTTTTCTGCAGCTTCAAACAGCAGCCTCCAGGAGTTACGTGGGCTCAAGTGCCCCAACTGGAATAAGCAAAGATGAAGACACAAGTCGTTTTCATACCACCAAGAGAGGAAATTTCCATGAAGTTTTTAACCTGTCAGAGAATGAACGTCCTTTGCCAGGTACAACGCCACAGGAAGGCTGCATTAGTAGAATATTTTGTAAAAAGCCAAGAACAGTTTAAAGTTGAATTCCTTTTCTGTGCATTGTATTGGTGTAACCGTTTGATTTAAGTGTCTTGCTTTCAATTAGGATGAATGGAGATGGTCTCTTTCATTCCATATCCTTGCAGCTCTTTGAAAGAGTGCACAGCCTGGTGTGCCTTGTGTGGTTATACAAATCCAGTAGTCGGGTTAAAGGGAATAATTGTGTGGGTGGCTTTTATTTTGTATTTTTCAAAATGAGTGTTAAAACAGATGTTATGTCTAAACCACCTGATTTGGGCTTTTCTTTCTAAGCACTTTTAGCTTTAGGTATCTAAAGTTTAATATTCAGTGTTTTCTATTGTATGAGGAGACTGCTGGGGACAGTGCCTGTCTCTTTTTCTTAAACTAAGATTTCTTGTTACGACTTTTTCAGTGTGTGAAAATGGCTGGCGCTGTTGCTTGATTAACAGGGATCGGAAGATGCCTACAGACTACATCAGGAATGGAGTTCTTTATGTCACAGAAAAGTGAGTCATTGCACTCCACACATTTCTTAGTGGGGGAAATTCAAGACATGGAAGAGTTTGAGTCTAAAAGGGATCCTTTAACAATGTTTTGAAACAAAAATGCCATTTCAAGGTGCTTTGCAACCTCAAGAAAGCATCATAGGAAAGGGAGAGCTGACCCTGGTGTGTGGCTACACTTAACAGACGAGATTTTGCCTTGGAAAGGCTTGCGTAGGAATGCAAAGTGGCTCTATATAGACAGTTGTTCATAGCTGCAGTCCTTGATGTGGGTAACATGCTAACTGTATATATACTAGAAAAGAAACCTAAAACCTAAGTAGACTTTTAAAGTTGTGATCAACAGCAATTTGACAAACGCTCTTAGTTTGGGGTTTTTCTAAGTAAGCTGAATGTATAGCTTCCTTGAAATGACAGCAACAAAAAGAAAACTGAAAATTAAGCCTTGGTTTCAAATTTTTATGAGTGAGTGGTTGTTTTTTTTTTAAATTTCCTTACTTACCTCCCAGCCTCCCAAGACTGAATAACTGTGGTCATTACTGTTTGGGTCTTGCACTGAAGTTGCTTTGGAGTGTAATGAAAGGAAGTAAAGCTCATTTGTATGCAATGTCACCTAGTGATGGAGGCCACTCTCCAGTGTTTAGAAATCTGAGCTTTTGTCTGCAGCACAATAACGTGAAACTAACACGGTGTTTCTCATTAATCTTCTTTTAGGATGGTGAAAGATGTATAAGCCTTTTGAGATTCGGTATTTCAACTGTTTAAGGATATATGTCCCTCGTGTGTCTTTAAACTGCTTGTCAGGTTTAACCATTCAGTGCAGTAATAAAAATACAAGAATTTTTGTGTGTGTATGCATACCATATGTTCTGGGCTTTCAGACACATCAGCCAGTTCCTAGAATTTATAAATGTTTCCACTAAATTAGAAGCCATAAGTGAACTGAACCTCCTTCTTTTGTCTTGAAAGTTATTTTAACCTGTGAAATTTCAAACTTCAGAAGAGACAAGAGGCATATTTGAGAGATTTATTTTAGAACACTGTATCAAAATGAGCATTTTCTTTCCTTGTTTTCAGTTACTTGTGCTTTGAAAGCTCAAAATCCGGCTCATCAAAAAGAAATAAAGTAATAAAGCTGTCGGATATAACAGATATCCAGAAGGTATGTCTGGTTGGTGCAGCAAATAGGGGAAAAAACTGGTTTTCTCTTCAGCTACTCGTGTTTTGCATTTGTGCCTTTGTTACTTCGAAAAAGCATGCCAATGATAATATGTATCAGTGAAATGTAATTCTTTGATCATGAATGTTTCCCAGAACTGCTTTATTGGACTCAGCACAAGCAAACTTGCTATGAAGACAAACTAGTTTATGAAACCCTTACACTCTTGCATTTTTTTTTTTAAATTAAAGTTATGTTTTTTCTTAACTCCAGTGTTGACCAGAGCTGCATAGGCCTTAAGAATATTTATTGGTAGCAGGAATTGTGTATTACTAATTTCAGTCTGGGTGTGGATGTTGATAGATGTACCATCTTAAAAGTAGGTGCCTCAGAGGGAGGCAGGATTCTTGTCAGTGGAGAAAGGTAGATCATTAGAATAGCCAGACTGGGATGGGTGGGAGTTTCATCCAGTTGGGACCCACCAGTAAGAGGCAAGAAGTGGAAGACTGGAAGCATAGTAAGGGCAGTGTCATCCTTCCTTTGGTTGAGGTTTGTCAGCCTGTGGTTACTAAAGGCTTTATTGGTGCCTTGCATCACTCTCTGTGGCTGCCAACATCACTTTTTGTTATTCTTTCTGAACTTGTCCTTATCTTGAACACAGACACCCTTGCTTTCTCCTGCATTCTGTACAACAGATTAAATCATGTTGAGCAAAGAAACACCTCAGCCTGGTGTCTACTACTGCATAAGTACCTCCAGATTTTCAAATTCCTTCTGTTATATGACATGTCTATAAAGCAGATAGTTTATGCTCAAACTGAACATTCCTACTGGAATTAATAATTCATATTAATGGATTTCAAACATCATACTTCAAGTAATGCTGGTTTGTTGTTCAGGAGGTTTTTACTGCCATAAAGTTCCTTTTGCATCTATGTAGTGTTTTTAATGAAGATGAGACATGGATCATGCAGTCAAGCATAAAAATGTGCTGTGCCTGGTTTTATATGGAGGTGGGAAACCCAGGTCTGGCTTGGATGTCTCTTTCTCCCTGTGAATACTCCCAAGTTCAGCCAATTGTATTCCTTCTTACCTTTATGGACTTTCTTTCTAAAAAAAAAGGCAAGCAATCCGTGCGTGGCACTGGGTGCTACGGTTTAGTTGACATGCTGGTGTTTGGTCAAAGGTGGGAGTTCTTTTTCAACCTTAATGATTCTGTGACTGTGTGATACCCTGTTTTCTATTTAATTTTGAAAAAGAAGCTTTTTCTGGTCTGCTTGCTGCTCCTCTAAAGAGTTGGATGAATGTCCCCTGCAGGGGAAGCTGTGGGTGATGCCCCCAGGCCCATCTCACGCGCGCAGAGCTGCGCTGTGCCCTGCCCGGCCTGTCCGGCTGCCTGCGGTTCCTAGCACCACGGCTGGGTCAGCCCCCGTGTGCTGGAGTGGGACTGATGCTCACTTTGGGGCTGGTTCCAGCAGGCTGAGTGTTGCTACAGCTCATGGGAGGAAGTGGAGAGAAGGGTCCTGGCTGTCCAGGTGAGGCTGTACCCACTGAGTCCAGGATCTGAGAATGGCAGCTGGCTTCGTCCTGGTTTTAGTAGAAGTCTCTTAGTTGCGGCTGGCAGGACGTGCCAGTGATGAATTGTGTGACCTCTGCAGCATCTCTTGCAGTTGTTCAGTACAGAACGTATCTTATGTCTTTGTTTGTGATTTTTTTTTTAGTATAAAGTGCTCTCTGTTCTCCCGGGATCAGGGATGGGTATTGCTGTATCGACACCATCTACACAGAAAGTAAGTAGCTGGCAGTATCTGTATTGCTGTGTTGGACTTCTTACCCTTTTTTTCCTCCTCTGGTTAGCACCAGCATAAAGGCTTTTTTGTCCCTTTTTTTAAAAAATTCACTTCTCTATTATTCAGTATGTTTGTCTTCAGAATTTTAATGAATTAAATATTCAGGTTGTTCTACTACATCTGGAGTGTTTTACTCTAACACTTCAGAAAGATCTTCCCCAGCATCCTACATCAGGAGCATGGGGGCTGCTCTGCTGTGCAGTCTGAAGCAAAAAGCTGTTGGCTTGAGAGTATCCATGGGGGAGGAGGCTTTGGGAGGGCCTGACTCTCAGATGAAGTTTTTAAGGAAGTGAAAAATATTGAATACTATGCCACATAGTCAAGGATTTAATAGAGAAAAGGATTATTTTGTCTTTATCAATGCATTTCTAGTGCAATTAACCTGTTGCAATTAACCTATTGACTTGACAAAAAGATACCTAGAGGAAATTCTTTTTCTTTGTGTACTGACATCATGGGTTTTTTTCTATCATTTAGCCTTTGGTGTTTGGTGCCATGGTACACAGAGATGAAGCTTTTGAGACAATTTTCAACCAATACGTGAAAATTACATCTGCACCATCCAGCAGTGAAAGCTAGTGTCTTATCTTGGAAGAGCTAAAGGAAACTTTCGTATTGTATGACTTGGTAGTGAAAAAAATGAACATCCTCATCTATTTTGCAATAATTTTTCTTGTCTGGTGGTTTATATTCTATCTGTTACATAAACCAAGTGTATTTTATATATGCCTTCATGTTTGTTTTTAAGGTTTTTGTAAAAAAAAGACAGAAAAAACCAAATGAAACAAAACAGTGAAAGTGCTATCATCACTATTAGCCTTGCACATTAAGCACTTTTAATGTTTATTTACTGACATTAAAAGCTGGGAAGATGCTTGGAGACCTGACTGTATAACAGATCGATCCCTTTATCTCCACTGCTGTCATTAGGGATACATTTGTCCCTTTGTCTTAGTTGTTTTTCCCCGAGATGTGAGAACGATGACTGCAGCAGCCTGAAGTCTCCTTCTTCAGCTTGGAGTTTTTAATTGGGTCCTTTAGTAAAACTGATAGCAACGCCAAGGAAGTATTAGCATCTTAGTGGTTCCATATTTACAACTGCATTTAGAATAACTACTTCTTTATAATTTTTGCATTGCAGAAGGATGTTTTACTGGTTTGGGTAACTTCAGTTTTTCCTGCGTAGAGATGTTTAAATTACTTGTACAGTGAATTGGAGGAGAAAGTTTGTAACTGTATTTTCCTTTCCTCATTAAACAAAGTAAGAGGAAGGAAGGCAGGCAGATACTTTTTATAAAAGAGGGCACCAAAATGTTGTTCCTAAAATGTTAGGCATCATATAATTATATTTCTATAGGTACTTGTCCTAGAAGGGCTCAGCTGTTGTACATGTTGCATGTACAAGGCATTTGTACGTTAATGCATTGAAGACTTGAAGGCTTTTTGTGTTGGGGGAGGTGAGAGTAATTAAACTGCACTCAGATGTGACCTTTTTTAATTTGGCTCTTCTCTTGAGTTACCTTGTTATAAAAAAACCTGCTATAATATAGCAACTGAAAGCACTAATTCCTCTCAAAGCATAATTTGAGGAGCACTGGTGTGCTTCTGTCTTCCCCCTTGCAGAATTAAATTTTAGAAACAATTAAACCAAACTGCCAGGTAAAACAGGAAGGCTGCACTCCTCTAAACTCTCTCAGGCCTGTCTAGCAGCAAAGCACATATCGACCTTTGTCTTTAATATTAGAAAGCTTTTATACTCTATATAAAGCACTCATCTGAGAGGTTTAGAATTTTATTTGCATTTTCATGAAAGCACAGTAGGAGTTATGCCAAGCCTTCCAGAGTGTCTTTTCCTTTGCTATGTCTTTTGAGTAGTATGGATGTCTCCAGACACTGTATGAATGGCCCTAAAAAAAAGCAATGGAGATGCAAATTCTTGTGTAAAAACGGGACTTAATTTCATGGATTTTTTTTCTCTGTTTTTTTTTTAAATGGGAATTTCCTTTCTTTGTAGGGAAAGGGGTAAAATGAAGGAGGGAGAGGGGTAGCAAACACCAAAGGGTGTTTAACTCTTAGCACAGTTTTAAATTAAAATGTGTCAATAAATGCAGGAGTAATGAGGAGGGTGGCAGTCAGACTGTACAAACCTTATTTTAGTCTGGCCATGAAGAGGTGTAGGATGTGAGAACTTAAAATAAATTTGATATGAAGAAGTACTGTTGAATACCATAATTTGGTTGAGTATTGTAAAGTGAAACACTGATGGGGTGTGCCCTGGGTGGAAATGTACGCAAGAACAGGGGAGCAACCACTGTAATGGCTAAAATGCAATTTTCAAGTTCACGCTTTAGAGTAGCACTTGAACATGTCTGTACATGACCTGAAAAATGGGTGCATTTCTAACACCACCTTTGGTATGCTGTAACTCAGGGCCTGGAAACTTCAAATATAAGTGAAGCTGGTGGGAAATCCATTTTACCACCATTTAAAGTGGGTGTAGCTTGACAGTGTATGGTTTCATAACTTTACACATTCAGGTTTTATGTTTAAGTAAAAATTCTTGATCTTAAATCTTTCTTATCAAAACTAATTTAAAATCAATTAATTTCTTTTTTGTAATTGCTACATATTATAATTTGGCTTTCCTTTCTAGAATCTTCCTTGAATAGTAAGTGTGGCTAACAAATAGGCATTAAAATGGCTTAATGTTATATAAATCTTGATCAAATTCATTCATTTTGTCTTAAGAAAAAAAGTCCCTTGGGTGTGTTTTAAGGTTATCCTTTTTTTTTTGAAGAAACAGAAAACTATATTTTTTACAGAGAGCATGCTCTTTTTCTTATTTTTATATCATTTTTCAAGTGTAATTTATACCTTCACTCTGATCATAACAGCAGTTTCAGTAGGAAATCAGTTGACTTGCACTTATTACCTCCTCCCCCTCCCACCCTTCACTGGTTGACCCTTGTGTACAGGGTTGTCCTAGATTCTGGTTCCTGGAGGAGCTATAGGATCTGTACTGATGGTGCCAGGACAATTAACCATACCTGGGCTTCAGAGGGGAGAAGAGATATCTTTATCCTTTTCCCAGACTGAAATGCCTCATGTGTACAATACGTTCTTAAAATTTATTTTCTGAGCAAAGAAATTAGAAATGTCTTATAAAATCTAATGTGCTGACATTTGAAATGAATCCACACTTTAACAGTGTGAACTTAAAACTTAGCGATCCTTAAAGTGGTAAACCTAGTGCAAACTGCAATGCAACATTGGTTCTAATACAGAGAAAACAGACTGGATTTCTTTTTTTTTTTTTTTAAATAGAGTTGTAATATAATTGACAGACATCTGTGTACATATTTTGCAAATTTCACTTTACATTGGGTTATCCGGTTTCCCGGCTGCACAGCTGCTCCCGTGGTGTCCGTGACTTCAGAGCCTGAAGGTAACCTTTGTGAGTTTACTCACACTTTCCTCCTGCTGCGCCCTCCCAGGTCTGGAGGGCAGGAGGGGATGGGCAATGAGCAAATATATACTTGACTTGTAATTACACTGAAGTTCTCACCTTAAATTCCAATCTTCCTAGTTAGTTTTGCAGTGCAGCCTGGTGCACTTCAGCAACAGGCTGGGTCGGAACACTTAATGTAAAGTGCTTCTAAATAGCTGAAAGTGATGTTCTTGTCATTCTGTCTGTCTGATTGCTGTTTATATTTGCAATTCTGTTCATGTCTGTGGATGTCTGGATCATTCACGCCTAATTGGATTTAACTTCTTAAGAAGTTCGTTGGTTAGTTAGAGTCCCTTTTAAAGACAATAAAAAAAGGGAGATGAAAACTGACTAATTCTTTATCAGTGACCATTTAAATTCAAAAGGCGGAACAAGCTGAAATATGAAATCATGCCTTTCTGTACACTGCAGCTTTTGTGAGGCAAGATTGAATGAAACAAGCTATTTATTAGTAGCAACATCACACAGGATGCCAGCAGCAAAACTCTACCCTTGTTCTGAAGACAAAGAGAAAAGGGATTTTACCTGACTGTGAAGAGATGAAAGGATGTACCTGTTTTTTGGCTACTTAAACCTGTTTGAAAACATTGGTAGTTTTTATTGAACTCTGTACATTTTGGCAGATGTTTAATTTCTACTAATCATTGAAATATAATGGATGTTAAAATTTTTATGTCTGAAGTTTGAGTCTATATTTTGAAACTGTAAATAATTCATTATCAGTGTAACTTTTGTTTGACAAAAGACTTATACTGTATGAATAATTGAAATAATGAAATTATTTGCCCTGTACATTTTTTAAGAAAATCTTGTTTGTTTAAAAAGTCTTGTATAAATTATAATTTTTATTTAAATAAACCTAAAAATGCTTTGTGCTAACGTTTCTTGCAAACTTCAATTACTTATCTATCAAAACTACACCTGATTTCTTGGAACAAAGTGAGTTAGTGCTTTTTGGGCAGATTCATAGCCACAGGTCCATTGCTGGGGGGAGGCGGGTGGATCTCATTGCTTTTGAAGCCCAAGGAACTTGAATTATATTTTAAATAATTCCATTACTTTATTGGAGAGTGTATGTCTATTTTTGGTTAGGTCTCTTCTGTGATTACATCAGTCACTTTGTAGTACACGGTTAATTTAAGGAATGAAAAAGCAAGCAGTGATTTCTAAGATGCCCCTGCAGGAGGACATGGTTGACACAAGAGTTTTTGGAGGGGTACATACTCCTTATCAGCCAGAGCTCCATCCCCGGGGTGTGCGGGCGGAGCAGCATTCCACAACCAGGAACGGCTGTTCTGCAGCCTCTGTGTCCCCTCAGCTCTGCGCTCACACCAGCCCACCCTGCAGTGCTGTGGCTGTGCCTGTGTGTAACCTGTACCCTGCTGGGGATGAGCGGCCAGGCTCCCTCATCCTGCTGTGTTCCGGGGAAGCTGTCCCGCTGTCCCCGCTCGGCTTTCGCTGCGCTCTCAGGCCTTTGTGCGCCCTTAGGAATGTAATCCCAGGAGTGAGCTGCCTGGTCATCTAATCCAGACCTGTTTGTTTGTCTCTAAAATGCTCCTTTCTGTGTTTGGCTCAGTTGAAATATCAGTCTGGGACGGATCCTCCACGCGTGAATGTGTGCTGCTCTCCTTATTTCAATATTTTGTTTTCTCATGGTGGCAGCAGTGCAGCTGGTGATATAATGGTGTTTTACACTGGTGTTTTCTGTGTTCTTAAAATAGGTAACTTGTTCAGAGAATACTTAACTTCCCTCTTGTACTGCTTTAATGTGTTTTTCGTTAAATATTTGTGCAAGATGAGTTGCACTTGCAGTACTCAGAGAGGCTGGATTCAATCCCAGCTGCCTG
This sequence comes from Gymnorhina tibicen, assembly GCA_013399875.1. Taxonomy (NCBI): domain Eukaryota; kingdom Metazoa; phylum Chordata; class Aves; order Passeriformes; family Artamidae; genus Gymnorhina; species Gymnorhina tibicen. Next base: position 1,011,815 of record VXAZ01001116.1, on the reverse strand, counting down.
AAGCCTTGTGGAAGGACAATGTGGAGCCTGGAAGTCTGGTTTTGGCTGCAGACTCCATAGTGTGTGGCGGGGGGGGACACAGTCTTCCTGAAAACAGCGCTTGCTGTCTCAAGGTCACTGTAGCAGCCCATGAAAAACATAGAATTGAGTTGAAAGAGCTGTTCACCTGCTCTCCTGTAACTCTGGTTCCTGCTGCAGACAGGAGGCTTTCCAGCCAGTCTGCAGTGTCACCCACACACGCTGGCTTAGTGCACGTGAGCAAGGCATGGCCTTGTGCAGTCCTGGATTAAAGGTAAAGGTGCAGTTGCAGCATTCAGCTTGGAGAAGCTGAGGGGTTTTTTTGCTGTTACTTTTAAGTAATTTTCAAGTTAAGTCTGAGTTCTTCTACTGAATCTCTGGATTCACTAAATTGCTCTCCTTAGTTTTAGGTTAGGCTAAATGTTTCATACATTAATTATTGGCTCATCTTAGACTTCTGAATATTTTTATTTTGAAAGTAAGAAATAGTAAAGATGTGAGAAGTTAATTTTCTGTCTTAGAAACAACAACAGTGTTTCAGCAGCAACAGTGTCCTCAGTGGGCTGTGGCTTCTCTAGCAGTTAGGTGGGTGTAATGCAGTGCCTGAAGGATGTAGTTGTGAACATGTCTTTAATACTAGATTTAGCCTGAACTGATGCTGTATTTGGTCAGGTTGGATCTGACTGGGAAGCAGAGAGACGAGGGGTAGATAAATACCTTTTTCTGGTTTTAAACAGCTGGCACTTCTCCTTACCTTGAAAGCTTCACAGCCTAGTTGAGATGTGCATTAGGCAAAATTTCTGCTTCTACATGCTCTACTGAAGTTCCTTCCATCTTTGCCAATTTCCGTGAAATATAGTTGCATATGGATAATTATCTCCTTCAGCTGTCCCTTTTCACTATGCTTCCCTATTAAATACCAAATTTGTTTATTCTATAGCTTCTGCTGTATGTTTCACTCTCCACTATGTGTTTTTCTTTTTCTTTGATTTTCCTCATGTACATATACAAACCTTCCCAAAAAACCAAACCCAAATCTTGGCCCATTTGGCCTATTTCATCCCTTTTCTTACCCTCTGCCCTTTGTTTCATCTCAGGGTGGTCTCATGTGAGTAGATGTACTAGCATATGCATGCCTAGAGCAGAAATTTCTCTTCATCCTCACTTCGTTTAGTAATTTGATGCTGGCTTTAACCTTACAATGTAGCTGCAAGTTCAGGATTAATTATGTCCAAAGAGAAGTTGCTCTTTTTTTTCCTTCCTAAATTTCCCAAATTTCTCCTTTGCTGTTTCTGACAGTTTTGAATTGAGAACTTTTCCACTGGTTCCCCTTACCTGTGTGTGTCTCCTTCAGCATTGTTCCATTTTCTTCCTCTCACAAAAATAACCCTGTAATTTCAGTCCTGATTATTTAGAGATACTGACTGACCATGTCCTGATGAACATGTCACAAATTCACTAAAGCTGCCTTCACCTGTTATATCTTCCATTTTGTATAAATTGGAGCTAAATTGCTATATCTGCTGGTTTGGATTACTCAGTGGCTTCCATTTTCTCAAGCTAATTTGTCATGTCTCTGCTCCTGATCATCTGCATGACTGGGGAAGAAGATGCTTCTTGAACCTATTGAGTGAGCTCTTTAAAGTGAACAATCTCTTCTTGACAAAGCCAGTTTTACTGGTGCAAGCCTTTGTTGAGCAAAATATGTACCTGCAGAGGAGCAAATGTAGATGTAGATTATTTTGCCTGCAGCAAAATGGTGTTTGGGAAGGAATGTTTGAGCCTAAGCTGCTGTTTGCTCAGGCATCTCCATGCCAGTCTCTTGAGCACAGGGAGTGAGGTTTTAACCTCTCATGGCTAAGTCAGTAAGAACTTCTGAAAATCCTCTCCCTAGGTTTTTTATGTCAGATAAGTATTTGGGAAGGATTCCTAGTATAAACTCTGTAAACAAAGCGACTGTGTTCAGTGTTGGTTTTATTTTGTGAAAAAATGTCTCTCCTGACCAGAAATGGCATTGGCCAGTCACGAATATTAACCAGCCGCACAACAGGAGTAAGAGCCATGAGGTTGATTGTTAGAAATATCATGCAAGTTACATATTTGTAGAAATGGGATCTGTACAAGAAGTATTTGGGGCCAAAAGAAGCCCTTTGCAAAAAAAAAAAAAGTCAAGAAAAACAATTAAATCTTCTAGATGGTATTTGGGAAAAAAGTGGATGGGTCCTGGAGTGTGAGCTAACCTCCATTAGACATTTCATGTGAAGTGTATATATATATATATATATACAGACACACCTTTCTTTACTCTCACAATGCAAGGCTTTCCTGTTTCAGATGGGTTTTTCTCGCCATACCCTATGTTTTGGATGTTTGCAGGAAGTGTGTGATTGGTGTTGGTTAGTAGACAGGCTGTAGGATGTTTCCAAAACTACTCAGGATGTCATCATTACTCCCAGCACTCACCTGGTAGGGGAGATGCCTTAGAAAGCCATCTTCCTGCTCACAGAAGGAGCTTCACGTTGCTCTCATGGTGTGTTGACCCCTATGATTTACCAAAATAAGCAACCCTGACGGCACAGCTCATGGAGTGGTGGCAGCTGTGTCTATGCTCAAATCCTTCTGCAAGATGAGTGGTTCTGGGCACTTTCCAAGGAAAGCAAAGCACAGCTAAGCCTTGAACTTTACCTATGTGATGCAGGACTGAAATGGTGAAGGGAAGACAGATGGGGTATGAGGGAGAGGCAGCTTTTAGTCCAAAACTGGACTTGTGATGACTGTGGGTGCTCCTCACACCATCTGTGACTGAGCAGGGTTTGGGAGGGCTTTTGGCAAAAGGGGAGATGCTGTCTTCAAAGCTGTATAAATATGTTGAGACTCTTCATTTATATATGCCAAAAAGTGTATAAAGAATGTCTGTATGAAAAATGTAGATTTATTGTGTTGCCCTAATACAGCCATTTTCAAATATGACCACTATGGTCATCATGCAAGGTCACTGTGTGGCAAGTACCAGTTGTATATTTGTTGACTTCTGGGGAAAATATACACAAAATAAAATCATCTACAACCTCAGCAAACATCTTGAACATGCTGCTGTACTAACTCATGCTTAAGATTTATTTCGACTGTTTGAGTAATCTTACTGTTTTATATTCCTGACAAGGTGGATGGCTTAGTGAAGACTTACTGTGCATCTCCTGACTTGGAGATGACAGGAGCCTGTTAACATCTCCTTCTACAGGTGTGCCAGGCTCAGGTCCAACTGGGTAAACACCTTCTTGAAAAACCTAAGCTCTGGCCTCTGCTCAAGCAAACATTTTAAGGTGACTGTGGTTTCATGCCAAACTAAGAGCTCCCTGCCTCCTGCTTATCTTATGCCAGTGCTAGGGCTCACCAGACCTTCCTAAAATGGCAGGAGCCCAGCAGAGGATGTGAGAGCAGCGAGAAGAGCAGTGCATTATCCACCTTTCCAGAAAGCACAGGAAGCTGTTACAGACTGGCTTGGCTGCCCCTGGATCTGCAGCCCAGGTATGGTTTTGGCCGCCGTAAGGGATCTGACTTACAACTGCCTCTGTGTTCCCCTTTTCAGGTTTGCAATGCCCATCAGATTTCAGAGGTAACTTTTGAATAGAACTTAAGATAAACATTAAAGGCTGATCCTGACCATGTAATATTAAAGAATAATGCAAAGAAACTGAGCTAAAATGTCTGTGTGTGCAAGTTAACTCTGCACGAAACCTGATTGTGCAAATATTTAAAGAGTTGGAGTGCTGTTGTTAGAGGTATGCTTAATCTGCTACGTCCACTTCCTTCAAGCACTGACTTTTGCCCAGCTCCTTCCCTGAAAACTTCAACCAGAGCTGGTGAAAAAAACGGTGAGGGGGTAGCCATTGCTTATCACATTTTTGGGGCCATTGCAATCAGAGCAGGGATGGTTAGAGAGGAGGCAAGAAGCACAGCCAGGAGAGGTCGTGGGCTTTTTGTTTGAGCATGTTGTCTCAGGGCTGTGCTGGATTAGTCTCATCCCTCTTGGAAGCAGGAGCAAAGTGGGGATGGCTGTTTCAGAGTCTCCATGCAGAAGAAGCAGAAGGCCTATTATCTGATGTGGCATGTTTTCATCCTAAAAATCATTAATAAGGATCTTGGATGATGTTAAATTTAAATTAAAAGGTTTTAATTTAATTTGCATTTTTAGCCCACATTACTCTTCAGTTTCACCTTCTTTCTGTATGTATGCCTGTGGACGTGTAGCTATGTGCGCTGACAAAATGGGCCAAAACCTTACCTCTCCGTGCACAGCAGATACATTCACATGAAGGTTGGATCTCTTTTTCCAGGCCCTTAGCCCTGCCCTGCCATCGTGCTCCTGCAGCTTTCCCACTTCAGCTCCCGAAGCTGCCTCTAGCCACACCGTGCTCCTGCAGGGGCCAAGGGCCACTGTGCAGCTTAGTAGGTGGTGGCACTGCTGAGGTGGTATAAAATGCAGGTAGATACAGGATTGGGTTGTTAAGCCATGTGAAAAAAGTGCTGGTGTCCTGCATCTTTGCAAAAAATCTCATCCTTAACTTGTAAGATGTGCTGTGGGTTGTAGCAGCAGCAGCAGCTGCTGGGAGAAAGCTCAGGCTTCCCAGATCCCTGTCAACAAATGCCTGAGTGTAAACTTTTTTGCAGGAATACACAGTTTCTAACACTTGCTATTTTTAAAACCAAGATAGGACTAACTCAGGTTAGATGGGGGATGTCCTGTTCCTGTTACACCCCATGTCCTTAGCCTGCAAAGAACACTATCTTGCACTTAAACACCATAGATCTGTGTCCTTGCACTGGTGCCAGAGATCCCAGCATTTGGTGTATTTATCTCTGTCTTTATGATTTTGTTCCCCTGCTTTTTGAGAGCATGAGCTGCCCGAGTCGTGGAGCGCACCCGTACCAGACCAGGGTGGGGAATGTTGGGTAGGCTTGTTTCTCAGTGCTGCTGATGTTGAGGAGCTCCTGTGACAGCTCTGGGAACCTGATCTGTAAGCTGCACATGCAAACACATCACACTAAGTCCTTCGTAGGCTGTTTATGTTATTCTATGGCTGAGATACTTTATAACACTGTATTATAATCCTCCTTGCTGCTAGCATTTTGGTGGAGAATATATTATCAAAATATAGGTGCCAGGTTTCAGTTACTTCTAAGTCTTTGTTCTTGATTTTAGGAATTAGGGGGTTGAGTTTCTTTGTTACTGTCATGAAAGCCCTAATGAGAGACACTTTTCCCCTGCTTTCAGGAGTGTTATTTCGGCGATCACATCAAGTTTCTCAGGGGTGGATGAAAGAAGACCTGAGCACCTGGCAGGAGAAGACTCTCACTCTGATAGGGGTGAAGGTGGTGACAAGCTTGCTCAGGCTTCTGATTTCTGGCAAAGCTGTATCTCCAATAGGTGTTAAATCCCAAATATAGGTGCTTTAAAGTGCTTATGGTGGGTACTCAGCCCTGCAGTTTTCCAACCAGACAGAGCTGCTGAAACCTTTTGGCCTGAAGGACCCTCACGGTGACCACGAGCTTGATGGCCCCTCCAAGGCATGTGTGCTGCTCTGCGGGCCTCAGCAGCTGGTTGGAAGTGCCTGCTCTGAGCTCCCAGCTCCCACACAGCTGCAGGAGGAGGTGGAACAGAGCAGCTCCCACAGCCCTGCACAGCGAGCAGTAGGAGCGAGGCACTGTCCCACTGCAGCTCCCGGCTGGCTACAAGTCATGGCTTTGTTCTCTTGGCCAGGGGGGTTGTCACACCCCGTGCTCGAGCCTGTCCCAGCTGGGAGAAGTGACAGAGGTGCCTGAGCTTTGTGCCTCTGGCAGGGGACACGTTGGGCCAGTGCCATTCCCAAGGCACCAATGGGTGGGCAGAGGTGGAAAGGGGTCCTGCTGTCCTCTCCGGTATCTACAGCCAGAAAGGTTCAGGCAAAGCCTGAGCTTTTCTCTTAGCAAAAGAGAGTTCTTCTTTAGGCTGTTACCCTCATTCCCACCCACTGTCCCACAACTTACGGTGTCCATTGTGTTTTAATCAGCCAGCTCTCTGGGGGAAGGACTGTACTGCTTGCACTGTGCCTTGCGTCAAGATCACGAGAGCAGCCGTGGTGAAGAGAGAGGGACACCATTACGAGGAGGGTCTCACCTGTCCTGTGTCTTTTATGCTCTTCTATTAGGTTAACTTTCTGCCTGGTTTCATACTGGTTTGTATAGTTCCTGCAGTGCAGGAACTACCCAGGCTCTCCTTTTGGAGCCTAAGCCTGCAGGTCAGAAATATGCCTGTCAGAGCCAGGGGAACTGTGCTATGCCAAGCCAGCCTGGGCTCAGGGGACCCTTGGTCTCCATTTCCTCTTGCTATTGATGTGGTTGAGGTAATCTAAATGCCCTTTCCCTTTGTTAGATTTTTGCTGAAATCCAGCTGCTGAGTGAGGCTTCAAACCAATTTAAAGGGAAGCCCCTGTGGGAAATGAAATTGAAGTGCATTTATCAGATGTTGGTTTTGATGCTTTCTTTAGGAAAAGCAACATTGTGGTCTGCCTAATTTTCATTATTGATCTAAACATTTTTAGCCAGGCAGCAGCAAACATTTAAAAATATTTTGTATCTCTTCTCTAATATAATTAGCTGTGGCAGTCAGTATCTAAGGAACAACTAAAATAAGCATGGTAGACTGTGCTGTATACTGTGACAAGTAATTTTAAGGGTCTTTGAATGTTTAGCAATGGAAGGAGGAGGTAGAAGCAGGAAAGGTTATTATAAGAAAAGTCCCTGAATGCTGAGGCACAGCAAGACTCTGTGGTCTTCTTGCAGACCTGTTATTTGCTTTCCCAGGTACAACACTGTCTTTTTGCAACTGCAATGCATTTTTTACCCCAACACATACTTAAATCCTTCCTGATGGACTAATTCCTACTTGCTTCTCTATTCATGCTCCCTAAACTTTGCATCAATAAGTAAGAAGTGTAGATTTGGGGATATTCAGTGCTATTATGAAAATGTGCGTATTTTCTTCCTGGCAGTTTCAGGTGTTATCTGGTTCAAAGTCAGAAAAAAAATCCAGATTTCATCGAAAAGATGTAAAAAAGCACATTCCCTTTTAAGACATCAAATTCTCTTGGTAGTAGTCCCCCTGACTGCTGCTTTGTTGCTATGGTGATTACTAGTCCATTTAAGCCACTTTAAAATGGTAATGATGAGCAAGAAAACCAAATTCATAACAATGTCATTAGCATAGATATTTTCGTGTGTTCCATGAGATTAGGAAATGACCAAAGTCTGGGGAATAGTAGCCTGATTTATTTTCAATTTTTATGGGCTGCTAATGATTTAATGGCAAACATCTGACACAAGCTGCTATCAAAGACATCAGCTCAGAGCTCTGAGATGATAAAGCTATGGGGCCTTTGTGATCCACTATGGTAGAATAAGCCAGCCTGAACTAATTAAAATACCTTCAGGGACATTCTCCACCACTGGTGCGACATCAGACTTATGCTCTGTGAGGAATCTGGTCCTGCTGCGGCAGTCCCAGGGAAGGGAAACCCAGTGTTAACACGGTTCCCAAACTTTTCGGGCCCTCAAGTCCTCAGAGCCAGACAGATGAGTGGTGGGATTCCATGAGCCACCAGCCTTGGCACTTCAGCTGAAGAACTGCAGCGGTGATGCTGTGCTTGGGGGTCAGTAGCTTTGAGCTGGAAGTTAACTGGTGGATCTGCAGAGGGCTGAGGGAGACCTCAGCTGCAGTGAGTGCTCTGAAGGGGAACAGACAGGGAGAAAACCCCAGCACTCACCATAGGACACCTCTCTGCCTCTCAGGACACATGCTTTAGCTAGAGGACTTTAAATGAACGAAAGGTATCACGCGTGCTGGTGTGTGAAGTGCCTGGTGAGCCTCACTCGCCGGTGGCTAGGGAGGGGGCATGGATAATGGTCCACTGTGCAGAGGCTGGGGCAAGAAGCAGGAAAGGAACCTCCAAGCAGCACTGATGAGGGAAGCTGAGGCTGTCCAGGCACACCTGCACTTCCTTTAGTCTTTTGAAGACTGTTTCAAAATATGATCATGTATTTAACCCTTTAGTGAATAAAGTAAATATGTTTCTTATCCATAAGTATCATTGCACAGGGCGGTTCTGGTTACTGCTGCCAACAGCAGTTGTGATGCCCTCCAGCATTAGGAAGGATGCTCCCACCCAGCTGACAGGCCTTGTACGAGGACAAAGAACGCTGGCTGCCATACCAGAGAGGCACAGTTGACACAGGCAAGTGACAGCCATCACCCCTTGGCCAGTGGCAAGGCCTGATCCAGGGATGGTGGCACCCTGCAGTGACACCCTTCTGCAAACTGGGTCCGTTAAATATTTGTCCTCACTAAGGTTATACATCAAGGGCATGGCTCCAAAATCTCTTGTTTAATGAAATATGCACTGCATAAAAGATATTTTAGTGACTGAAAATCTTAAAAATATTGAGCAACTGGAGGGAGGAGGGGAAGGCCTAAGGTAAAATAATAAAATAGATGAAGTTGCAGAGTCTATGCTGCTGGTGTCGCTGATGCTGCTTTGGTTTAAGACTTGTAAGAGGCAAGAGGAGTCTGAAGTCCCAGATATGACAGACAGGAGTTATCAAAGTAAAGTTACTGTGACTATTTTTATAAGGCAACATTGGAAAATTAAAAGCCTCTCCTTTCCCTGTTAAGAAAAAAACTTTGAGCTGAAATAAAAAATATCACCTGCTGTTCAAGGCCAAATTCTTTTTCACTTCTGAAGATGTGGAACTTGTTATATCCTGAATCACCCAACAAGTGAGGAAACTCTCATTTCAGAGGCAAGATGCTGGTGCTTACAGCAGCCTTTCCATGGCAGGAGGCACAACAGGCACAACTGGAAATACACTTGTCTCAGCACCTGGCTTTAGAGTCTGTCTGCCACTGGTTCCAGCTACAATGAATTGTAAAAAAAATATAAAATTAAATTTAGAAAAAGCAAGGTATTGATTTTATGGTATTTTTGCCTGACCTTCTTCCCTTTACCTAGGGGTAAATGTGTTAGTTGTTGATGCACGTACAGTGCTGACAGCCTGTGTCAGCATGTGATGTGTAGTGAGAAGTCCCACTCCAGAAAACAGGCTCTGAAAAGCTGGGAGTTGGGCAGCATGTTCCTGAAAAACCCTCTGGTGTCATCATGGCCCAGCAGTGCCTTGCTAATGCAAGACTTGCTCCTTGATCCACCTTCTGTAGGAGAGATGCTTGAAGTAAATCCAAAATTTTAGTAAATCCAAAATTGAAACTGCCACACTTTCCTTATTTTGTCTTAAAATGTATATATACCCGCACACATGTATTTATATTTAACACCTGATTTGACTGGTTTGAAGAAGGTAAGTCAAGATACACTAAAAATGCGGAACCTAAATAGATCCTTATAATGTAATACCAATATCTGCCTACCCCAGCAGGCTGCTGATGATCCTGATGAACCAGAGACATCAGTATTCTGGCTTCCACTAGTCAGTGTCATGGAGATGCCCATTGCTGTGGCTTGTGCACCACAGAGGATCTGGAGCTGCCATTTGGAAATTGCCATAACCAGGGTCACGGTGGAGGCTCATGTGGAGGGGGTATACATGGATGAGAAGTTTGCTTTGTAGACCACAAGAGATACTAAAATTATTGAGCCTGTTCCACTCCAAATTTTTGGTGCTTTCACTGGCAAAGATGAACTCACTGAGTAATCCCTCTTAGGAAAGTGGAAGAAATGCAGGATCTTTCATGTGTTTTGCTTCATGGAAAAAACTGTGATGCAAGAATGTTATTTTAATTCAAAGCCTGTACAATGTGACATTTTCCTTTGTCTCCTCCATCCATAGGTGGCTTCTATATGAATAGTAATGCAAGAAAAACAACATCAAAATTAAAAAGAAAACCATAATATTTTTGGCCTGCAGAAATTTCATCAAACAATTCATCACAGAAGGGACTGAGCGAAGACAGACTCAGCTTGTCATTTTGGATGCAGACAAATGGCAAGGTAAATGAAAGGCAAAAAATGAAGGTGTTGGGTCACTATCTCCAATAACACATCTAATTCTGTTGTTATTCCGTCTCCAGGTTGATCTGGGGAATTTGTTGAACTGTGAATTTCTGTACACATATAAGGTTCATGCTTCAGTGCACAGTGCTGATTGCTCATCAGAGGCCTGTGAGCAAAGGCAGCTACTGCAGAAATTCAGTTCTCCTTCTGTAATGAGCTTGTCCAAAAGAAAGGAGAAAAAGGATTAAAGTCAGTTATAAATCATGTGTTTTTTCTTTTCCATTATGACCTTTCTTTGCAAACTTCTTAGGTTTCCCCCATATGACTTCTGTATAAATGACTATATACATATATATATATATATGTTTTTCTTCATTTAAACATAGCACCAGATGAATTCTCTTTTGTCAGAGTCATAGAGCAATGAAGACAACAAACAAAAACCCACTGAGTGGGTTTCTTTGCCTGTGATGTTTCAATGAGGAAAGGCTTCCTGTGACCAAATTAACCAGCTTCCCTCTCTGTTTATTTGACTATAAGATGAACAAGACTGAAAGGATTTGCTATTGCATCTTCTCCCTAGTAATGTGTCAGTGTGGAATGAACTTCACGGCAAGCCAGAATGCAGCAGGAAGGAGCTCTGTGCTTGCAGGGGGTCTCTGGCTGCAGTACTACTTCAACGTAAACTGTGGCTCTTTCTAGGAGGGAGATTCAGCACAGCAAAAATTTACTTGTAAATAAGTGGGCTATTTAGAAACCATTCACACAAATGGAATGAGCCTCAGTGTATTTTAGAGCAGCAGCAAGGATGAGAGTTTCATAGGAACTGTTTTCTGTTCATCTGTTATCCTGTTGGAGGCTATTAATTACTTCTTATTGGAACCTGTATTGAGGACAGCTGAATACTATTGAGCTCTGCAAGGATGCCTTTCATTTCACTTGTGAGCCAGGCTTAGAGCAAGTTAGGGTCTTTCTTAGAAGGTTCACAGTAAATGTTCCTTTAAAAGAAACTTAAACTCTGCAGGTTTTAGTGTGATTTCTTTAAAATCCTGCCCACATGATCTCTGCTGAGCTTTACAGCATTTCCCACAAGGTGTTCAGCTGCATCACTGCACAGCAGCTCCAAGACTGCACAGCTGAGGAACCCTCTCAAATCCCTTGGCTGTTCAACCAGTGGTGGCAATACATTTTGTTTCCACCATTTCAGAAGCACTTCTATTTCTCTTTTTCATGAGCTCTTAGTTGCACCTGATTGTAAAAACACAGCTCTATAAAAAACATCTCCTTAAGGTAACTTTTCCTATCCTGTGCCTCACTTCAGTGCTTGTCTAAGTCCTGTTTATCTCCAAGGGTTCCATCAGCAAAGGTTGTGTTCCCAAAGGCTGGCTGCTCTTCGGAATTGCTTTTCTCTTTACTCTGCAAAGTCAAGTAGTTTTGAAATTTGGTTGGTTTTTTTTTTCTTTTTCTTTTCATTGCTCACAGAAGCCATTAAAAAATCGATGTTTGCCAGTTTTTACCACAGGTATAGCTGGCTTTTAATTAAGCCTCTAAGCTTCTGCAGGTTGTTTATTTTCTACAGTTAAGTAGATATTAGGTTTTATATCCCAGGGGGAAAATGAGTTCTTCAACATTTGTTGTTTGGCCTGATGCAAGTTGGAATATTCACGTGGGCACACATAAAATTTGAACAAATTGTTCAAAAAACACCACCTAATTTGAAAACATCTCGGTGCTTTTGTTTCAAGCTGCGATCTATAGCACATGCATTCCTGATGCTGCAGGCCTTGGGGCCATGAGTTTAGATTCCCTTCGTGCCCATTTTCCCCTGTAGCATTAATCTTCAGGCTTTGCTAACTCATAGACAAAAATCCTGGGGAAGAAATGCCAATTAGACAGCAACCTACTTTGCTTTCTCTCAAACCAGCTTCTTATGGGTTCTCGCCAGCCTGCTGGGAACACATGAAGGTCTGGGGGTCTGAGGATCCTCTCTTTGGTGTAACTACATCTCCCATCATTTACCCACAGTAATGCTGAATCAAAACATTCTTTTGACAGAAAGCTCCTGATGGAGCATTTGCAAACTTTTTTAGTAATGGCACCAAATTCCCATCTTGAAAAATGAGACTCAAACAACCCACTGCATTTCTGTGTGGTGAATTTACCTGTGCTATGTTACCTTCCAAACTGTGTTGACTCCCAGATTGCTCTCACTTTAGACAGGGCCCAATTGATGTATTAGGTTTGGTAGGATTTCTGCCAAACTGGGCACCGTGAAATGACTAAAGAGATTTCTGGGTGCAATCATGCAGGAAGCAAGCAAATGTTCTTTATGTCTAAACTCAAAAGAAGTTTTCTTTCCCTTTCCTGCACTTGTTTTAGTGCCTGGGTCTGCCAAGGCTGTGGAGCATCCATCACATATTAACGCTCATTTCAGATCCAGCAACAAAATTAAAAATGAGGGAGGAGGCATTAACATGATTCATGGAGTTTCTAAAAGCATGAGGAAAGCATAAACCAAAGAGAATTTAAAATCTGGATGACATGAGGAGCTCCTGAAGAAACTGAGTCTGATGCAGTACAGGAAGGGATGTTGATGGGATGGCCTCGTAGCCTTTAAATATTTTCATGTCAGCAGACTTATAAGGTCAAGAGTTCTTCAGAGGTGGTAAAGCATAAAACCAGCATAAAAACAAGTAGGTTACACTGTGACAAACCTCAGAGTATGAATAACAGACTAAGGCATGGTGAAATAGGGAGCTAAGACACTGAAAATGCAGGCACCTAGGAACAGGTCAGATGAAACTTTGAGGAAATGGCAAATGAAATGATCTTGTAAAAATATCACTGACCAGAAGGGCAAAGCAGTCTTTTTTTCCAATTTTAAGACACTTGTTGGGTAAAACAAACCCATTCCTTTGACACTTCAAAAGCAAACTTTTTCTTTGTGGTTTGCTATGATTTCAGCATTCAGTGTGTTACAGATTTTAAAATAAATATTTAAAAATAAATAAAGATTTTAAAATAAACTTTTAAATTATCAGTTTTCCATTTAGAGCTATGGGTAGTGCATTATCAAAGCTCATTTGGGTCTCAGTGCTTCCATTTGGGACAAGCTGGGGCCAAGCTAAAATTAAGAGCATCACTTTGATATACATGGGCCCACGTGGGTGGGAGAGCTGCTGGTGGATCCAACCATAGGACCAGACTCTGCCTTTCCTTTAAAAAAAGTGAAACCAACAAACAAGCTCCCTCCTACACTTGTGAATCACAAAACTCAAGCAATTTCTTAGTGTCTGAGATTTTTTTTTAATCCATAAAGAGGTAATTGTAAAAATCCAATAATAAGTTGTTTTATTTCCCACTGAAGATTAAAAACACAATTTGCTCTACAGGGTTCAGGTCTCCTATACAGATTCTCAGCAAAATTCTGGCTGAAATTTTTATTGTTTTGGTGTTTGGCTTTAGATAAGGGTGGAAGTCTTTGGGTCAGGTTTAGTTTTGGTATTAGAATGGATGTGCATTTCCATGCCATCACTGTTTGAGGCACCTGAAGGGTGTAAAAACATTTGGATTTGGAATAAATTATAAAGCCAAGTGAATCAGATTAAACCTCTTTGAATCACAACTATGTAAGAAATGCAGAATTAAAAACAATGATAAAGAGGAAAATAATTTTTATAAAGTCCAGTTGAAATTCTCTAAGTCCTGGAGCTAAATCGAGACAAAGATTTTTAGTTAACATTATCTTAAAATATAACACTGCAGCACAAAGTCTGATACTGAGACATTGCATTCAGCAGCTCCTTGTAGCCTCCTGCTGCAGTGGGACAGCAGCTAAGAAAAGAGCATTCAGGGGCAGTATGGTACTGCTGCTCAGGTGCGTGTGGAGATGTGTGTTCACATCAGAGAATCACTGATTCGTGGAGTAATTTGGCCTGGAAGGGACCTGTAAAGGCCATCTAGTCCAACCCTCCTGCAATGACATCTTCAACTAGATCAAGTTGCTCAGACCCCCATCCAACATGACCTAGAATGTCTCCAGGGATGGGGCATCTGCCACCCCTCCGGAAAAGCTGCACCGGTGTTTCACCACTCTCATAATCAAAAATTTCTTCATTATACATAATTTAAGTCTATCCTCCTTTAGCTTAAAACCACCACCTCTTTTCCTATCATGCAGTTGAGCTTTGTGGAAGCTTTCTGATTCTACTCAAGGAGAAAGGGAAAGCTGGAGGAGGTGTACATGTAGGGGGGATTTAGGGTAAGGGGAGATGAAGGCTTTGAAGGGAGACCTGTGCCTGCTGGGACCCGTGCTCCTGGGGATGGGGTGACCACTGCAGTGCTGTGCTGGGCAAGGAAAGATGATCAGGAACACTGGATCAGGATAGCTGAGAGGCTTCACATATGCCAACTTTCCTGGCTAAACACAGCTGTAGAAGAAAAAATTCCCCTATGTTTCCAGTCTGAGGCCAAACTCGGCTGGGATATGTGGAGCAGCTCAGCTGCATGTGCTAGAAGTTTTACATGGGGAATTTATCGTTGTATCAGAAAGTGTTTTCTGGGTCAGCTTTTCCCTTTTTTGGGCTCTCATTTTCCCAGTTCACTTCTATTTCACCTAGACACACACCAACTTCTAGCATATGTAACTTTCCTTTTGCCCTTTACTACCCAGCTCTGTGGTCTGGAACACAGATACCAGAGCAGTGAATGTGTTAAAAGAGGTAAAGTATATGTGTTCATCTAGCACATGCTTGGTCTAAATCTGAGTATCGATCACAGTAGGCTTATTTGGATACTTAAGCATGTGCTTGAACATTTTTATATATAGGAAATAAAATTATGTGATATTTATGAATGCTATTACAGGTTTCTGTGTCATTAGATGTTCATTATCTTAACAGAAAGTGAAAGGTGGTTAGCTCATGACCATAATTAAAGTATTGGCTATAATTTTATTGTTGATGTACAATTTTTTCCTGTGTCTACCTAGCATTTTGTTTCAGGACAAAGCTAGGTATTGTACCACCCAAAACCAAATTGCTGAAGCTGGAAGCATCTCAGAAGACTGTCTAGTCCATCCTCTGCTCAGAACAGGGTCAGTCACAGCCAGCCAAGGGTGGAGACCCCACAGCCTCTCAGGGCAACATTTCCAGGGTTTGATCTCCCACACAATAAAAATAGTGGTTAAGTGCTGTATACTACAAGTTCTGGCTTCTTTAAATCATCATACAAAGCAAAATAGAACTCAGTTTAAATACACAAACACCCATTTCTCCCCAAGTCCGTTTTTACCACAGTGTATTATTGCAACAAGGAAAGTGCCACTAAGCTGGTACAAATAAGATGGCTGGATACACAAAGCTATTTAGGAGTCCAAAACAAGGAGTGTGTGCAGAGCTTTCAAAATGTGGTCTGAATAACTTGGCTAAAATCAAGGTTGAGCCTGACTCCCTGGTTCACTACCGTAAACTTCTCATTTTACTTGGTCTGTCTTCTCTCTCTCTCCCCAGGAGATCTGAAATAACAGTTTGGCCTTTCCGAAGCCTGAGACAGTTTATTCCTTGCAGAATTAAGACATTCTGTCTTATTAAAAGGAGTATAATACTGAAGTACCTTTGGGTTTTTTGCTACATGGATTGTTCATTAAGAACCTCACTCAACATTTCATGAAAATATGAAAAAATTGGATATTGTATAATTAAAATCTCTACTACTTTAACTTTCTTACACATTGCAGAAACATGAGTAGATTTTATGAAGTGTGGATTTGGTCCAAAATATATTAAAAAGACCCCCAAAATAAAAAGTCATCCCAGTAAGATGGATGCTTTTCAAGTATGGAGCTTTATCTTTCAGGCAAGCAGAAGCAGTGTACACTGAATACTTGCAGGCTACGAAATGAAAAAGCAAATTGTATGCAGTGAATTAAAAAAAAAAAAACCCTGAAGATTAACATCTTAAACCCCAAGCAAACCATTATTTAAATTTCTTATCAGGAAACATTTTCCCTTTGGCACCTGCAGAACAGCAGCTCCAATCAGCCCCTCGAATGCCGGGCAGGCAGAGCCCTGCCCGTGGGGTTTGACAGCCGAGTCCCACCGGGATGAAGCTGCCAGCACGGGCAGGTACCGCAGCGCTTCAAACACTGCTGCAGCAGAGCGATGGCTTATTGCTGTAAAACACCTGTAGCACTTCTCCAAATGAGGTCAGCGAGTTCGTTAAGAGCCAAATATTCTTTCTTTGCGTTAGCTCTTAATAGTGGATGGTGGAGTCATATCTCAGAGAAACACTGGATGGCAGTAAATGCCCAACAAAACCCAGGCAGACAAAGGCAATTAAATAAAGCAAGGCAGAGAGAAGCTGAAAACTTCAACTGCTTCAGTGATCAGTTCTTTACAAATGGCTATTATATAATATAATAAGTAACTGTAGTTTTACTTATTCATTAGAGAGTTTTGTGCGTGGCTACAATCCATCTGCTTTAAATGCCTTGAGAGTGAAATTGGCTGTCTCAGACTTTATGGGAGTTGCTGAATATCAGGAAGGAGAAAAAACCTTTCTGTTTTCAGGTACATTGCAAAGTGGATGAACAAAAGGTTTTTCTTTGAAAATTTAAATAACTGAACATATTTTCTTATTTGCTGAGGTTTTGCAGATTGATTGCTTTTTTGTATGGATAGGCAAATGAGCACAGAGCAGTATATCTGTTGAACTTGATATTGTTTTTTCTTTGAGATGCAGTTTGACTGATAAAAGCAACAGCATTGCCCAGCTTGACACTGTAAGGCATTTCATTTGATAATGGATAACATTCTGCTGAAAAAAAACCAGCATTTCTGTGCACAAGCCATTACAAACCCCTATCAAAAGGCTCAGAAATCAGCTGATGGAAAGATCTCAGGAAGTAATTATATCCAAGAAACCAGTCTCCCAGTAGAGTGTGCTCACTGGCATTTCACAAGGCGCCGCCTCATGGTGCTGCTCTCATCAACATCCTCCGCAGCCAGGGTGCAAATACACCCCAGTAGACGTGACTGTAAAAAGTTTTTGTGGGGGAAAGTGATAAAGGGCAGCCCTTCAGAGCCATCCAGTGGCACAGCAGCTTGAGTAACATGCCTTTTAACGGTGGGGTGGATTGCTGGAGACGGAACTGCATAGCTGCAATATCTTTTGCAGGTACCAGTGACAGGACTCAGGACTGTATTTCAGCAAGCAGTGGCCAAGAAATGGCTTCACGGTGGATAGCTGGCTGCTGATGGGCTCGCAGACTAGCCAAGTGGCTAAAGTGCTAAAGCAATCCATGGCTGCATGGGAAGGAAATACTGATGAGAAGTGGGAAGGGAAATTATCACTCTGAGAGGCATTAGCAAGAGCTTTACTGGAACAAACTGACCACTTCTTGGATCCCCAGTTTAAAAAATATGCTGATAAATTGGAGAGGGTACACCACGATACTGTAAGAATGATTTGAAGTCTGGAAAAGCTTAGAGCATGCCAAGAGCTCAATATAATTTATCCAGAAGAAGCTTAAGTGCCTTGGTCATGGCCTGTAAGCCCCTACCCAGGGAAAAGGTTTCTGAAGCTTCTGAGTCTCTAATACAGCAGAGAAAGGCTGGAGTCAGGGTCAGAGGAAGGCTGAAGATCTAGGATGGAAGAAAATGACTTCTTCAAAATCTCTGTACATTATCCATCAGGACCCTGGGCTCAGCCATGCAGGGACAGCCATTATGGAAAAAAATGAGTATTCAGTGCCTGAGTTTCTCCTCTGGTACAGCAGTGGGTATCTAGATGAGCAGCTTAAGTCAACACTTGTTTTAGATTTATTGAGGCATAAATAAGAGCAGATTTTTTTCTGCCCTTCACCAGATAAACGACAACATTCCTAATTTTTCACAGCAATATTAAAACAGAGAACTATGTTGCCATGAAATAAATTGTATAGGGCTCAGAAATAGCATACTGTAGACAACAAGGTCCTTAGGATAAACAGATATTTTTGTTTCAAATACACCAGAATTCTTTTTATATAAAGAACACCATAGATATGCCAGATAAAAGCCTTGATACATAGCTAGATACCAGACTGTATTCAATAAGTTTTCCAAACATCTTGTTTTGTCTGTCAGATCTAATGATGACTGGTGACTAGACACTTCAGTGAAATGCTGCTTTGCTATTTATTTCTCATTTATGCTCCTGAGAAATCTCAAAACATTTCCAATTTGATTTAGAGAAGTTTCCAGAAGTCAATTGAACATGCTACAGAAAGCAGTTCACTTTCATGGTCAATATGCAGTCTATAAAGAACAATAAGGAGAAGGTAATTTCATTTGGATCATGCTAACCTTGTATGTTTATTCTCTGCTTGGGTCTTAGTACTCCTGTCACTTGCTCTGGAACTTGTGTTATGTTGAATCCTTTTGTCACATGCAAATTTCACTGAGGTAGAGTGTAAGGATGCACCTTAACTTTGCCCACATGAAGTCATGCCCAAGCTAGTCAGCAGCCTGGGAGGCATGAAATGGCAGAGCCCACAGCCATGACTGGTGGTAGAGAGCTGTGCTTTCAGCCCATCCTGCCCTGTAGTCACAAAGGTGGACGTTCTTTTTAAGCATTCCCCTGGCTGTGTTTGAGACTGTCACCAGGGAAATTAACTATTTTTGCCAAAATAATGCGATGGTAAATCACTGTCTTTCTCAAGCATTGAAGACCCTCAAGCCGTAAGGCTACTTTTGCACTGACAACATTGCACCTCCTAGACCACCTTCAAATGCACACCCATCCGATGGACAGGAAATGTAGGTCTGAAACCAGTGTCCAGCAGAGGTGCCTGCAAACCCCCGTTGTTATTGTGGCTGTCTGTGGAAAGGAAAAGCTGCCAAGAAGGCAGCAGAGTGTGTGTGTTTAGCTTGGTAAAACATGGAAAGGGAGAGGATATATTCAATATTCAATATTCAGGGAATGGTCCTCAGGGGTATTTGATCTGAAGGGCAGCTTAGATGTAGGATATAAACTGGTCTTGAATAAACATAAGCTGGAAAAAACCAGAAGGGTAGAAGTCTATTAGAAAAATAAGAGCCATAGTGTCCTAGTTGAGGAAATATATTTATCTTAATAACTTTAAGGTGGATCTAGGTCAGTTTGTGAAGGTCATATTACGTGCCTGCTGAGATGGCCAAGGCTGACTGCATGACCAGGGAGGTCCCCCCAGCCTTGTGCCTCTTGCTGGCATGAACTGCTGGGTTTTCCCAAAAGTGCTTTCCCCAAACTGCTTTCCTTGTTCTCCCAAAAGTCTCATGACAAATGGCAGCATGATGTTTTCCATTTTCTCCCACCCACACACTCTGTTTATTTACAACAATTATAAGAAATTTTCAGTCTGTGGTTTCTAGACATTGTGGATAGCGTGAAAAAAAACAACAAAAACCCCCCCTAACCCAGCAATCAAGCTATAGTTTTACTGTGAATTTCAGGCCTGCAGTAGCTTTTTGATGGTTTGTTGCCATATTAGCTTTTTTTCTAACATCATTAAGTGTTAAAATTCCATGATTTAACACTAGAAAATTTGTGTGTGTGGACAAGCCAGCTCTGTGTTTTAATGATTCTTATGTATATGGAATTTTAATGAATATTGCCTTCAGTGGGCCATTTGTCTAATGAAGAATATGTAAAATGCTTCTTTTTTTGTAGCATCTGAAGAGCAGTGAAAGACAAGCATCTGACCTGCCACCATGCAATTAATGGCATGACATTTTCCATCTGCAACCAGACAGGGGAAATGGGGACAGACCCGTGCAGCTGGGCATCCTGGGGAGCAGGAGGCAGTGGTTTGGGAAAACTGCTGTGACCTGAGGGTCAGAAAAGTCTGTCAGTGCTTCAGGCATGCCTTTCTGAGAGGACCAAAGGATTCTGAGCCCTGAAGATTGCTGGGGTAGAGTTCCTTTACTTACCATAGACAGAAATGAAGCACATGGGGTTGTGTTGCTAACTCCACCTTCCACTCCCTCCACCTCTAGCCCTAAATAAAAGAAGGTAATTTCATAATGGCATTCACAAGGCATTCAGCTCTTTGCAAATAAGTGAAAGACCTTGTAGTTTTTCCTGGTGCTGTTGCTCATGGCAGTGCCTGATCCAGGGGACCCCTGGGATCGAGGACCCTGTGCTGTGTGACAGGTTAGAGCTGTGGGTCTGGAGGACACTGGCAGCACACGGTCCTTTCCCCAGCCAGACCTCTGGGGAAGCAGGGAGCCTGCTTTTCCTGGGCAGCGAGCAGAGACTCCTCCCTGCCTCCCACCATGCTAAATTCCTTGTGACAGGTTTAGCAAACACATCGGCTCCCTTTTGTCTTCTTGCAGGTACCATTCTGTCTTATTTCTGTAGAGATGACCACCTTCTCTGCCTCCATGTGTCTCCCAAACATCCCTGCCACGTGCTTTCCTGGCTGACTGCTCCACTCCCATTCAGGTGAGGGCTTTTGCAAGGCTGCCTGCACCTCCACAGTGGTACACCAAGATTCTTTCTGCAGGTGCACAATACACCATGTTTTTCATATTTCTAAGGTTGCCCATTCCTAAGAAAGCTTAAAAGACCTTTATGTGAGGACAGAGTTCCTTCAGCTAGAAGTAAGTGAAACCACCTGCCAAGTCACCTTCCTGGATCTTTTTCTGCTTTCTCCTGGTTTCAAGCACAGTTTAAGTGTCAATTTGCAAGAAGAAGAAAAAAAGAGAAAATGTTGGCCCCTAATACTTGTTTGGCTTGAATAACATGTTTCCCTTGCATTTTCTGGCAGTTAATGGGAGGCTGACATATAAATATTTAAAATGTATGTATTTTTTTTGTTAACTCCTCACATTAAATTCTTCTGCAAATCCAATATCTCGTAGTTTTATCCTTCAGGATGCTGAGCCTACATTCTCATTCCCTCAGGGTACTGAAGCTTCCTAATACCTTGCAGGGGGAGCACTTTCTGCCACATTGCCTTGCAAATGATGCATCATGGAAAAAGTGGGGCTGAGTGATCAGGCAGACAAGTACCTTGCTATCTCTGAATAGATTTTAAGCTATGTCAGGCTGTTCACTGTCCTGGTGCCTACTGGGTTTGGAACTGAAGGAGTTAACAGTGGCAGCTCTCCATGGCCATGGCAGAGAGCTGGAAAACACTTTCTAGCATAACAGTGCCTTGCCTCCTGAGCAGCATTTGGAGATCTATCATATTTCGGTTTTAAATTCACATCCTTCCCTCAACAATACACAATGCCTCCATCTCCATGGAAATGCTGGTGTTGTTCAGCATTCACAGCTCACGAGGACAAAACGCAGAAGATGCATTTTTGTCCCATAAAGAACAGGCTCAGATTCTGTTGCAGCTGCCAGGGGCTCCCCACTGCTCTTTGCTTATTCAGTACCACAGCTCACCTTAAAATGTTTTTAAGCATCAGCTCTCCAGCCTTTCACTGCCTCAAAACACTTTTAAGGAATCCGTCTGTGTGAAAGACCTGCAGGTGGTACAAAACTCACTGCAATATGACTGTCCCTCTCCTGGCAGTGCTTCAACACCCCAAAAGTTTATGTAGTTGCTGAAAGGATGAATGCAAGAGCTCTGAGAATATTCCTTGCTCTCCATATAGAAAAAAGTAACTGAGTTACTCCCCTATGTTTTTCTTTTATATATGCATATTATGCATTTATAAAAAAAGGCAAACAAACCTGCAGGTGTGTTTTATTAACACTGCACTAATTGACCGTTTCCTTTTTTACCAGCAGGAGAGAGAGAAACAGCTTTTCAGGCAGCCCACCTTGAGAAGCTGGGATGGTGCCTTTGCCTGGAGAGAGCCCTTTTCCCACACCATCCAGCATGGGATCCCTGGCAGCAGCTCCTGCACAAAGGTTGCTGCCATCCATTTAGGGCTGGTGCCTTTCTGGTAGGCACCTGGGGAAGGAAGGTGATGAGAAAGAACCCAGTAAAGGTCAAGTACACCAGGACAAGTGGTGGGGAGGACAGCCTGAGAGCTGGCAGCCGTGGGAGGCTGGTGGGACATGCGGGTGAACATGGTCACGTCCCTTCTCCTTTCAGGAGGACACGGAGAATGACAGAAACATCCTTTTGTGGAAGTGCTTTGAAATCTGCAGATGAAAAGCCAATACACAAAGGCTAAGTACTATTCCTGCCGCTTTTATTCCCACAGTATATGCTTATGCTTGGAGCACTCTACTGCTATTCACAAATAGGAAAAAAAAAAATACACCTAAGAGGATTGCCAGCCTGTGGTGAGCTATGTTGTATGAAATTACGGTGGTTGGAAAGAGACATTGTTTTCCTGGGACCTGCTCTGGCATCAGCCACAATATGTCCCCATCTGATAACTCCTCTCTTGCAGTCGCCATGTGGCCATGGGTGATGGGCACCTGCTCCCTTCTCCCTGGACAGGCTGCAGAGGAGAGAGCACTTTTCCCTTCCATTAAGCTATTGGTTTGAGAAGAGATTTCTATTAAAATATGGGTTGTGATAAGTGAGACTGGATAAGACATTGGACCCGCCACAAATATTAATTATGTAAGATTAAAACTAAAACAAACCGCTTGGAGTTTAGAGGGAGTTTAGTATGTGACCAAAACAAAACAGGCAAGAAGCTGGGCATGCTGGGTTTTGTTGCAGTGGTTGTCACTGCTCATAGTAACATAGATTTTGATGTAAATTTGCGTGCTTTTAAGTACAGACCCTTTCTGCACATTTGAGGCCAGCCCCAGAGGTGCTTCTGGAATATCAGATACTGTGAGCAACACCTGTACAGCATCATTTTCCCCCACAAAAGAAAACATTCTTAAACAACTTCCTTTTCCTGTGCTGCTGTGTAGAATGATGGCAGTTCCCAGAAAAGACCAAGCCTGCAGAACAAGCAGAGAAGAAAGCCAAGCCAGAGCAGGGTAATCAGCAGTAATAAGCTAGAAGGATGCTTGCCTTGCAGTTACCTGGCTGTCCAGCACATACTGCAGCAGAAAAGGCTTTAAAGGCTGATAGATGGAAAGAAGCCAGGCTTTCTAAAATTGATACGCAAATACAAGCTAACGCTTAGTGAGAAAAGCTGCTTATATGAGGATGAATATGGTATCACATACAACAAGGAATTATTTGGTTTCTTTTAAGCTGATTCATTTTAAAATTATTTCTGAGCTCCTGAGGAACTACATAAACATTTTTCATAGTGTTTTACAGCAAAAGCAAAATATCTGGGTCTTAATAGAACTTCAAAGTTGTCTCCAGACCCCACTGGGTTTGTATATCTGCTGGGCAGCTAA
The DNA here is from genome assembly GCA_013399875.1 of Gymnorhina tibicen. Taxonomy (NCBI): domain Eukaryota; kingdom Metazoa; phylum Chordata; class Aves; order Passeriformes; family Artamidae; genus Gymnorhina; species Gymnorhina tibicen. The sequence continues at coordinate 988,461 of VXAZ01001116.1, read as the reverse complement.
CACATCAGCTTTTTGACAGTATCAGCCCAAAAGGGAGCCACTAATAACAAAGTTACCCTTAAATGGCTGTGGAATATTTTAACTGTGTTTAATTGGGTTCACCTTATAACAGTGACAGCCTTGGTTCTCCCCACTGAGAGGGGAGAGAGACAAGAATAGCTTCCTTCTACCCTACTGAGGTTGTCTGCAAAGCCAAGTGGCTGTATCTGAGCCAGCCCCAGTGGTTCCCCAGTCACAGGGGATATAAACTGAGTCATCCCAGCTGGCAGAAGACATTAGGAGTGGTTCAGATGCCTTATGTGCCCTGAAGAATCTCCCATAGGTGGCACTGCTCTGGTCAGGTCTTTGTGACTCTGCAGAGAGCATCTTCAGGTGTTGAACATGACCCATCCAGCTGAGACAATCCTGCTGGAAGGTCATGTACTGAACATCATAGGGGGTGAGCTCCAAGAGGTGGCCAAGAATGTCTCTTGTTCTCCCAAGCCGCTTCCTTGGTTGTCAAGTAGAAAGTGCTGCACTGACACCGTGCTGCAAAGCCTGTGGGTAGTTACAGATTTTGAAAAGTTTAAGGCAGTGTTATGAATGGATGATGTGGGTTTAAATCAGTCCTTGCCTTTTGCCCAGGCCTCTGGGAGCAAGCAGTCACATTACTGAGGTGGCCAGCACCCCAAAAATCCACTACCATTTGCAAGTTCTTTAATAATGGCTGATTTGGTCTATTATAAAATGAATTATTTATTAATAGACACAAAGCTAACAGACATAAGACTTAAAATAGACTATTACCACACGGGGATAAGACAAAAAGGGGATACTAGTATTACACACGGAGTTAAAAGTACCATTAAATTTACAGCTAGCTAAGAAATAGTGCAACTTAGGCTCCAATGTTTCTTACCATCCAATCTTGATGGAGTACACATCAAGAAATCCTCTCTCTCAATTCCCAGGGAAAGGGAACTGGAGTTGCATCCAGCTCCAGGGAGAAATCTTCTCACACATCTCCACAGAGCGTGTAAGAGACTTCTGCCTCTGTGATAATTGTGTGGGCTTTTATAGACATAAGAACCGTGTCTTTTGGTCAAGAATATTTCTTTCATCTCTTCCCACATTTGCTTTCTAGACTACGATGTTGATTCTTAGCTGAGGGCCTGAGCCCTTTTGGCATCAGAGATAGCCCATGCTGGGCCTGTGACCTGCCTGAGTTATCTCCTGCACATGCACCAGCCATCTGTGCTAGAGAGAGGGGGTAGACGTGTCCTGCCACGGGCAGCCTACTCACAGAGTGGCTACTCCAGTGACTTCTACCAGTGATAGTCCCAAGGTTATTTCAAATGCAGAAATTAGCACCGGGCTCTTCTTAGTCTGTGAAAACCTGATGGAATTATTTTTATAAATGAGTTGCATATTTTTATGGGCTTAACCTTTTATCCTGAAATTTCTCAGAACTGTTTTATTAATGCTCAAGAGATCTGAAGTACAGATTGCTCAGCTTAAATAGGTAGGAAATTGAAATTACAGTTAAGACTTGTCAGGAAAATTAACCTGAGCCACAGCTTCAGCTTGGAATGAGTGGCTAGTGGGTTAGGTACCTGCCACTGACCATCCACCAGGACAACCTGGATTTGTACATTCAGGCCTAAATGAGGGATGATGTTGCAGAGGGTGAAAGACCTGCTGGGACCAAGATGGATTTTGGACCCCCATGTCCCACTTGCTGCTTTTCAATGGGCTGTGTCCAGGGACACACTGGAGTGCAGGAACCATGAATCCTTCCTGAGCTTTCCCACATGCCACGTCCCTAGGTCCTCAACAAGGGCACAGTGTAAACCCCCATCCCTCTGGAACTGAGAAGGACACGGTGACCTAGCTCTGCACCAGGCTGAATTTTGGCAGCGGCAGGAGCTGGTTTTGCTCTGAAGGGGAAACTCTTTCTCCATTAGAAGGTTTAGCACCAAGAGAGCAAATTAAATCAAAGACATTCCAATCTCATTTGATTATTAAATTAGAGTTGACTTCTAACTTGCAAGTTTTTCACACAGTTATTCAAATGGCGTGTTAGTGCTATAATTGTTATTTGTTTTAAGGAAGCCATGAAGATTCTCCTTATTCTCATTCTGAGAAAAGGAGATGACTTTGGGAAAAAATTAAACCTTGAGCTTCTCAAAAATGATGGGCACAAGGATAAAGCCAGCTGTATACACTCCTGTATCTTGGGTGAGGGACTAGAAACAGAGAGCAGCAGTGTGGCTCAGAGGAACATGACGCAGGCAGTGGCAAGGGGCAGGGAACCATCACACACAAGGCTGGGCAGAGGAGAGTGATCAGCACCCCTCCCTCTGTGAAAAAATAGGGGGATTTCCCTCTGTGAAAAAATACGGGGATGGACCAAGTCCAGCAGGAAAACTTGAACACAGCCAGCCAAAAGACACCTATCAAGCCAGAAGCACACACGTGAGGACTTCAGAAAACTCCAGAAAAGTGTAAATGAAAGGGTTATAACATGAAAGGAAAAAAAGGACTCATCTTTCTTTCCTTGTGTGGATATAGAAATCTACTGAACAACTTTCAGAGCCCACAGGATTCAAATGTCAGCCTGGGAAAATTGTATGGGTTGATTCTACTAAAGGCTTGAACCAGACACGGCTCACCAAAGGTTGCATTTCCATTATGGTCAGGTATCATAGAATCATAGAACTGGTTGGGTTTGAAGAGACTTTAAAGATCATTCATTTCTAACCACCCTGCCATGGACAGGGACACCTTCCACTAGACCAGGCTGCTCGAAGTCCCATCCAGCCTGGCCTTGAAATCTGCCAGTTATGGGGCAGTAGATAAAGAGCTACCTGATTTGATTCCTTGGCTGCTATTACAAACCCAGGTGAGAGGCTTGTGCCAGGTGAGTTTATGTGCACAGCACCAAAGAGCTGGGGCTGACATCTGGAGAACTTGACAGGTCAAAGTGAGGGCTGGTTCCCTGGTGATGCATCTTCTCACAGGCTGTGTGTCAGGCTGAGCTCATATTTAAAGCCAGGAATTAAGGGCCCGAGGGAGGGTTGTGCACTGGCATCTCTCTGAGGCTCCTGTGGGCTGGCACAGGCATTGTTGGACTTTACAAGATAAATGTAAATAAAAGCAAAAATAGATGGATAAGCAAACTGAGAGTTGCATAGGACTGTGTGCTTCAAAAAAGAAAGTGGGCAGGGGAGTGAGGCATGGTCTGCAAAACATGGAGTGGAGGGGAGCCTGTCTGGGTGCTGTGTCCACGTTTGACTTTTTCCTTAGCTCTTTCTGCTGCCAGAGTATCAAATGCATCTAGGAAGGTGATGTCCTTTCCTAGCTTAAATTTTCAGTTCCAAGAGAAATGGTATGTTTTTGAAAAGGGGCCAGACATAAAGTGACTGACCTTTTTGCTCTGAACACGGGGCAGCGTATTTTTGTTGTGGGGAAGTGTCCATATGCAGCCTCGATAAAAGCGTGAAATGGAAGCCTTCATACATCACCCACTGTAAGTTTCCTGACCACAGAGGGCAATGTTTAGTATTCGTGCTTTGGATGTATTAAAAGCTAAAATATGAATCAAATAGCATGACTTGAAGCTGATTTGTTTCAGAAGAAAGTAGAAGTTAAAACTTTTATGCATCTGCACGTCAAAGTGTTATTACTAGCTAAGGTTTCTTTTTATAATTTAACCCCACATCTGAATTGAATTTCAATGGGCTGGTTGTGCAGTGCACTCCGATCTCCACATCAGTTGAGTTTGATGAACACCCCAAAGCTCAGTGGCTGAGAAAGAAAGAAGAAAATCATGCCTAGGAACATCAAATGGGAGTGCAGGCCTGATATCTTTTGTCAGTAGAAAGATTGTTTTAATACCCTGTCGGTCACAGTAATAACCTTAAACAAATAGATCACTTGTATTTACTTTGTAATATCAGTGCTTTTACAAGATTGACTACCTAGTGGGATTGTCTGTACAAATTCCACAGTTGTCCCCAGGCAGCTCTGTGAAGAGGACACTTTAACTCCATATGCCATAGAAAGATGCCTTCAGTGATGCTCCATGAATTAATCATATCCCTGAGGGCTGTGGGAGGATAATGGTAGAAAAGCCCTGCCGGAATGACTTGGAGAGCTCCAACGAGCTGTCACAGCACCTGGCCACTTTGTGCAGTGAGGAGCAGTCATATCAAACAGGCTGTACCTGCGTGAGCAGATAGTGCTGAGCCTCACCGAGCTGTCGGCAGGAGAGAGGGAAGCACCACCTACTTTACCTATCGAATGGGCTCCCCGCCGCCTGGGGCCACAGGGGTTACCAGAGAGAAAAGGAAGTAAACATTTATCTGGTGGATTACTCCTCTTTTTCCTAATCCCTGCTTTTGAGTTACAGAGGCACTGTAAGGATGAGCTGTGCGTATTCTTTTTGCTGATAAAATTTCCTAGCAGTGAGCTGAAGGTTTTATGCACAAGTATTTGGGTTTTTTTCTTCATTGGTTATCTATTGCTTCTTCCCAACTTCTAGGTTCCTGCTCTCAAGCCCATGGCCATGCACTGCCATTTTACGTATGCAGCATGTGCATCTCAGGGAAGGTAGGGATAATGGTTTGTGACAATAAAGTAAAATTATCACCAAGACCACCTTGTGTTCTCTATTCTTGCTATTTACAGCAGTCTGTGTCAGATCTGGTTTAATTTTTTTTTCATCTTTTCTGGGCAACAGAAGGTTTCCCTTTATATGAATATAAATAAAACCCTTTCAGAGTAATGATGTTTTTCATGGAGGGTGTGTTAACCTACAGGAGTGTGAAGTAGGTTTACATTCAGAGAACAACATGTGCATCAGGATTATTCCTTCTCCACTCCCCCTGAGCAAGACCTTTTCCTCTTTTGTTTCTATTTGAGCCAGGTGCCAGTTCATTACTCTCAGACATTTAAAATACATCAAATGCAAGTAATGTATCACGTGTTTTTCCTAAGCATTTTTCAGTTGATCTGTTTCTACTATATTTTAAACCTTTTTTCCCTCTCGAGACAAATCTTGCCTAGATAAATATGAACACAGCTTTGGTTTTGTATTTCCTTACACCTCGCTCTGTAGCCAGATCCTAGCTACAGGGTCTTATTAACCTCTCTGACCATGCCAGGTGACTCCCAGGAGGCCACTGGAGAAAACCCTGATTTACAGTCACAGGAGAAAGCAGGAAATCAAATCACTGCTTAAAACTTTATACATGCCAGGCACATACAATCTGACCACACAGACATTTGACCACACAGATGGGTAAGACAGATCTAGAAAGATCCAAATACCGCTCTACCCTAAATCTGTCTGTTTCTCCTGGTTGTTAAGGAGGGAGCCTTGGTGACTAGTTTGGATGCAGCCCTCTATCCTTCAGTCCTTTCCGTGGCGATGAATGAGTGTCCCATCTTTCCTTTTCCGAGGCTGTCACTCTTGCCATTTGCCTTCATGCAGGGAATTGCCTTTTAAAGATGTCAAGGCTGAAAACCAGACTACATCATGTCCAAAGTGTAGCACCACAGGGACAAGTTCCTCAAATGCTGTTGGCTGCTTATCTGGTTGATAGCTCTGGCCAAAACATTCTGGCTTGAAGAGGCAAGGAAGACATTTCCCCAGCTCAAGCTCTCTGTGTCAGGAGACGAGGCCAAGGAGGCAGCTAGGCCTGCTCAGAGACCTAAGAGAAGATTACAGAAACAATTACTGCCACTTGAGCTCATCTCATTCTTCTCATTTTGTGCCTTTTAGACACAGCTGATGGCAGCGTCAGATCCATCCTATGAGGTCCTGGAGGGGTCTACACCCTAACTGAAGCTATCCTGCATTTTTCACCTGCTCTGACAGAAGAACTGGGGAAATCTTTTCTCCAGGTTGCACTGTAAGGATCTATGTTCTATCGAATTTTGCAGCAGTTTTGATGAGTCTTGATTTTTTCCTTAAAGTTTTGATGGGTTTGAGCTTTTATCTCTAATGCCCTCCATGAGATTTCTGTCTCCTGTCCTTTTTGGATAGGGTAATGGTTCTGTATTTCTGTTGAACTGGAGCGGGTTTTGGACTGGTCAGGTACACAATCCATTTTACTTCTACTGTGAGTAAAACTCTTAAACTGTTTAGTCAAAACCTGTCTTCTCCAGAGAAACGCCTCGTTGCCTGGCTGTTTCATTTTGAAGCCTTGTAGCCATGAAATCTGTTGGGAGAACACAAACAGCTGTGATTACCTGACAGCTCTAGGAAATGGCACAGAGACAAGATACATCTTTGAGATAAAAGTGCTGATTGCAGGTGGAAGCTGCAGGCAGGTCTTTAAAACTTCTCTGTAACCTTTGGGCTCTGGTGAGCACCAAAGGGGGGGATGCCCTGCCAGTCTGTATCAGTGAGCAACAGCAACCTGATATTGCTCTTCTGCCTGACTGAGAGTCATTAGTTTTGTTAGAATTGGATTGAGGGTGTCTGTAAGTGTGATGCCATTATTCTTTCTTAATGTAACTACAGTTTACCCAGAGGATCCTAATAATGACAGAGCCCTTGGCCTTGTACCTGCTGTACGTGTCCCATCAGAGAAGCAGGACCTGACCTGCAGTCCACCTACTCTACAGGGGGAGTACGGAGAGGTACACATGGGGAATTTTGCAACATTGCAAACAGAAAATCCATCCAAAGGAGTCAGATTTTGGAATGTTAAGCCACAAATTCTTCCTCATAGCCTCTGATGGGAAAAGCTGCCTTTGTGCCTGGTTATTTTGCAGAGTAGCTCACTGGGACTACAGGAGGCAAGTTTTAGCGGCCAGAGATGCAGGCGAGTGTTATTTCCTGGGGGTCTGCTCACTACCTCACCAAGTTCTCCTTAGAGTAGGTTTGGAAGACAAAATTTATAAAATCCAGCATTTCTTTCTTTTTCTCTCACCTCTGTCTCTTGCTTGTGAATGTATTAGTCCTTATTGCAAGGACTTTCACAGGCACTGAGCCAGGACTGGCTGGGATTCTCAGCCAAAGATAACAGCTTCAGATCTGTTCATTTTCCTTTTCTCCTGCAGCCTGTTCCCTTCCCTTCCTTGTGTTTTTCTCCCTGATCTTCCCTTTCCAATTATTTTTTCCCAAGATGTTTTACCCATCAATCTCCAAGCCATTTGTTACTGTACTGCAAAGGGCTTTATGCACTCTCCCTCTTCCTTTTTTTCTCTCTCTCTCCTATTTTCTTATTTTCTCCCCAAAACAACATTCCCTATTAGAGCTGATATGCACTACCAGCTACAGATCCTGCCTGCAACCTTTACCATGTGTGATGGTGCCCCAGCACCCTTTGTGCCACAGTGGGGTGAGGAGACAGTTCAGTCCTGCAGGATACTCCCACGCTGCAAACTCTGGGAGTATAAGCAAATCCCAGTGCCTTACTCCTGCCATTTAGCAGTGGTGAATTTAGTGATGGGGTAACTTAAAATGCTAAAATACCTGGTGGCTATGCTTTTGTTAGTTTTGCTTTTGAAGAATGCCATAGTGGAGCTGCAGTGAGACCCAGTCAGGAAGGCCTGAGGAGTGTGACTGTCAGGCAGCCTGGTCAAAGCAGTCACAGATTCCAGGCTCTCTGTGCTGTCCTGCTGCTGCAGAGCAATGCTAGGCCAGCGTGGTTCTTTTCACCAATTGCATGTAATCACAGTGAGGCTGTGGAGCTGTGAAAAATAAGGACTGAATAAAACCAGCTTCTGAACTGCCCTTATCCCACTGTGTGCCACTGGGGAAGCAGCCCTACGCTGTGCTTACCCTGCAGCTGGTTTGAGTTCACCTGTGCCTAAATCTCCTGATGGCACAGCACCAAGCAGTGACACTAGAGCAGGGAATACTGCTCTCTTTTAGTAGCCCAAGTCATTATTAAGAAGGAAGGGGGAAAAGAAATTATGTGGACTCACTTGGATTTGACAACTAACCTAGGTTGCACTCAGCTTTAAATTCAACTGTCCTGGAAAATATCCTCAAGAGATTTTTGAGCAGGAGAGTCAGAGATATTACAAAAAGGAATTGTTTGCTTGAGATTTCTACCAATTCTGGGCAAAATCCCATGAGAATAGTTGTTCTTGTGAGGTTTTTTTCTGCATCTGAACAAGAAAGAAAATATGTTCTTAAAGCATTACATCTCTCACCACAGTGGAGTGGTGTATCTCGAAATCCAATTCTGACACTTCACAAAGACTGCAAAATGAAGTTGGTTGAATTGCGTGAGACTATTTTTACCCCTTGTCACATCCACAATGTCTCTTATGTGTGGGACAGCTCTTCTGCCAGGAGCTGTCAGCTCTGCTGCCAAAAGAGCACCCCAGCCCAGAGGTGACATGGTGGGATATGACTGCTGTGTGAGATGAGTGGTTCTTTGCAGCCCCACATCCCTCTCGTTGCCTCTGCATGTGCTGCAGAGCTCCAAAACCAAGAAAGAGACTAGACCAAGCAGCTGGTTACAGGCAGAGGTGGCCACGGGTGACAACTGGAGGGGAATAAACAGTATTTTAATCTGATTTTGTAGAAAGAAGAGGGCTAAAAAATTCAGTCTTGTAGCTGCTGTGTGTGAAGTGTTCAGGTATGTCGGGTTCTGGCGAGGAGGGGCTTTTGGGTACGACCACCAGGTCCAGACTCTGGGGAGTGAGAGATGCTCTGTGAGGGGTGGAGCTATGAGGGCCCCTGTTGGGGGCCATGCTGGCACTGCTGGGCACTGACCCACAGCCCCTCAACAGGCACATCTGGGGGGTGGCAGCAGCAGGCTCCAGCCATGAGCCGGGGACAGGGCTGGAGACAGACACCTCTAGAGAAGGAGCTGAAGTGGGCTTGAGGGCAAGAATCTTCCTGAGAGATGTAGCAACCTAAGTCAGTAAGACAATGGGCGAGATCTTCCTTGTGACTACAGGAGAGGAAATTCTGGCACCTGATGATCCTGCCTGAATTTCTTTGGTGGTAAGACTGCAAAGGGCATTCATGCTGCCTTGGGCTGCAGCACAGGCCCAGCATTACGCTGTGGCATCCAAGTAGTGTTCTTTTCTCCTATCCCATGCCTCTGTACCTTCTGCCCGGGTGTCCTGGCTGCGGATGAGGCCTGGCAGATTGTTTATGCACATTTATGCTCCCTGGGCAGCCCGTTGAAGCTGCACCTTTCTCCAGATCCGTTGCTAAGATGTGGTAGGATCAAATCAAGAACTTCTGGTAACATTTTGCTGCCTGTGAAGCTTAAGCACATGGTTTTGGTATAGCATAAGGTGCAGGCAGCTTTGATGTGGCCAGGAATGGGGTCCACACCTCTAAATACAAAATGGGTCTGGATATATGTACAGCTCCACTCCTCAACTAAAGACTAGGAGCGGCTGCTCTCCTCCAACCCAGCTCAGTCCTCCCACTATCAGCATCATGAACAAAGCAGCAGCCACTACCCTGGGATGTGGGTGCTGGTGATGGAGAGCATTGTCTTTGGTCATGATGCTGTGCCATGGGGACTTCAGCTTGGAGTCAAGCACCTGGAGCTATGGTGACACCACAGTGGCAAGTGCTGCACACCTGCATGGCTGTGCTGCTCTGACATCTGAATACTGGCACTGGCTGGGCATTTTTCCCCAAGGGCAAATACCAAAATTTCTCGCTGAATTTACCCAGCAGCGAGGGGGAGGGTGGTGCTGCTGGTAGAGCTGCCACAGAGAGGATTGTTTGCAGCTAGCTCAGATAACAGAAGTCTCAGGCTTCTGATACAGTACAAAACAAAAGGTATAGTTTGCATTTGGTTTTCATAAGGAGGCTAGATACAACTGAGGTATGCAAATACCTTATGATGAAGAGGAAAAGATTCCAGGATTGTGGAGGTGTAAGAGTTGACAAATTATGCAGCATTATGGAATAATAGCACATTTTTTTGCAAATTGAGGAACAACAGCTGTTAAGCATGTCAGTATCTTGGGAGCAGAGGAATAGAAAGCATTGCTGTCACATACACAGAGAGGAAAAGAAGTGAATGCAGCAATGAACAGGTGAGAGAGCCTCATGCTATCCATAGGAGGATAAAAGTACTAAATCCTTATTTAATCCTTGCAGAGTTACTTAAAATATTAGAAGTGGTGAGCCCCAAAGGGGATTAGGAATGGTTACAGAGGGTGAGCTAAATTACAAAGTTAACATTTGAGGTTTTTGTACTTATTTGCAGGAGTAAAGCAAGTACTTCTTTTTCACAGTTCTTCCTCTTTTTTTTGATTGACAAAAATGTGCAGGCCACATACTCAACTTACCAGTATTTGTGTCCTTTAAATCCAGTGTGAACCTGGAACCTCATCCCTGTCCCCAGTGTTTACCTGGCAGAAGCCCCCAGCCCCACTTACCTGGCCCCTGGTTCTGCTACTGCTGAGAACTCATGCACCTCACAGATCCTCAGTCAGCATAATCTCCTGCCTTCCCTGCCTCTTTCCTCCCAGAGTGTAAGCAGATATCGGATTTTCCTTCCTCAGAAAGGTGACACTTTTCTCCCCTGCTTTTTGACCCCACTTTTTTATACCCCTTTCTCTAGAATCAAGGGAGGAGTTGAGTCTTGTCTTCTAACTGCACCCTTATTCCTCCCAGTCCTTCCTTTGTCTTCTGGGACTAGTATCACTCAGGTTGCTAATGATTCCTTGTGAAAAACTGAAAAATTAATGGTTAACAGCTCAAACAATTGGTCATTTGCTAAAGCAGTGGGTGCTTTGCTGATGCTGTGCAAGGTCACAGCCCGGGTGCAGAATGGGTGCACACCCACCACCAGAGGCTACATGAGGGTTTTGGCCCAGATAAGGGAAGAGGCCAATAAGAAGCAGACCCTGCATAATGCTGGGATAATGCTTTTTATCATGCCAATGTCCTCTCTTACACAGCTGGCTCATGTTTGAAAATGCCCTCTCCCACCCCAGCAGAGGTATCAGAACATTCACACAGGGTCCTGAAGGTGTTCATCCCTTCTGACGGGGCATAACTGACTCAACTATGCTGACCTGAGAGGCAGCTGTCATGTCTTAGAAAGTGTCATAAAGCATCAAAGACCCTGAAGCACCCCTGGACTCATTTCTGAGACCTTCCACCAGAGGACTGCATGTGATCCACAGTGTTACATCAGACAGTGTAACATTCCCTGCCCCAGGAGGAGCATCTGGGCATTCCCACCCAAACCTGAACCTGCTGAATGTTGTGTTTCACAGGCTTCCCCCATCCCTGATAGATCAAGTCTGTGACCACCACTTTGATCAAGGGACATCAAAATTGCAACAATCGAGTTTCACGTTGGATCCATGGGTGGTAATATCCTTCTACTCTTACCCTTTCTATTTCTTTCTTTTCCTTATACATTTTCTAAAGTGTTATTTTTATGTTTTTATATTGCTATATTTCTACAGATAATAACCAAAGCAGATACATACCTACTTCCCACTGCAAGCAAATTGTTCTGAAATAAACCTGCCATGTGCATATTTATAAACACTGGTCATTTAGTGGCGGTTCACTCTAATCTGCCCCAAGGGACCTAGTAAGAAGAACCTCAGTTACTCTGCCTTCAGGGGTGGGTCATAACATCCCTGAAAAGCTCTACTATTCCAGTTTAATTTACTTGTGTTCATGCTGACACATCTCAGACCTGTCCGTCACAATCTCACAGTAACCTCGTATTAAGGTGGGCTTTAAGCAACTGGATCTAGATGGACTGTTTGATCAGGAGCCCTTTAGCTTTAGTGTGACACTTCAGCAGCTGACATACTTGTCTTCAGCACCACGATGGAGTCAGTTTTCCCACGTAAACTGGTCTGGGAGGAGAGGGTCTTCTGCAGGTGCTGGAGGATGGATATTCTGGAGCACCCGACTCCAGTACTTGAAGCTTAGGGAACGTTCTGAGACACCTTTTCACAGCTAGGGTGCCACCCTCAGGACAGGCAGTGGAAGATACAATGTAAGTGCCTGTGTTACGAGAGGACAGTTTGAAATGTTCTGCATGTTTCTGAAACAACTTCACCAGGCTTGCAGAGGAAGCAGAGAGTGACCATGCGCTGCTGGTGTGGACACTGTATTTGAGGAAGAAGATTCTTGGGCATCTCAAATATCACTAGAAGCCTCTGTTTAGGCAACTGAATACAGTCAGTTGAGCCCTGAGGGTAAGCTGTCCTCCCAGCTATTGAGGGTGCCTAAACAGAGCCACTTGCATTATTCTAGATGTCCCAAGTTACTTGGGGCACTTGCTTAGGCTGGTGAGCATGGTAGCAAGCCTGGGAGGTCACTGCTGGAATGCCAGCAAGGTGCCTACAGCATCTCAAATTGATCTTGGTGTCTGTGAATCACTGTAGATGTGACTGTGCTAGAGAATCACTGTTTGTGCTCCACTGACTCTATTGACCAGGCTCCCCTGGAGTGTAATACGAGCTTAAACATGCAGCTTAAATGGTGGCACCTTGATTCAGTCTGAACCTGAATTCTGTCCTTAGAGCTGACAGTCTAAATGTAACCCTGTATTTTTTTTTTTCTGTAGAGCATTTAGCACACTTCAGGAGTTAAAAAGTCTTAATAATGATGGCAATGGAATAATAACAGCAAAGTAACATCATTATTCTTATTTTAATCTACTAAAAAGACAGTCCTATTCATTTCTATTTCTATGGCTCTGTAGAAAAAAAGAGATGAAGTTCATTTGGTCTCCAAAGTTTATCTGTAATTATATTATATATAGATAAATGGCATTGAGTGCGTATATATATATATATATATATATATATATAT
>VXAZ01001116.1:860981-973782 GCA_013399875.1 Gymnorhina tibicen | reverse complement strand
ATATATATATATATATAACATATTGCTCACATTAAGAAATAAAAAATTCCCACTAGCAAAGGTGGAAACTAGAAGATGCTGGCTACAGCCCCCTTGGAGCAATGAAAGTTCAGGGCCTTCTCTGGAACAAAGTCAATTTGTTTTCTCTCCTCTACCTGGTGCCTTCAGACACACAGAGGACCCCTGCCTAACGCCGTGTTACCCAGCCTTGGCTGTCTCAGCCTCCCTGTTCTTGGCTGCTCAGCACTGTGCTGGCTTTGTTTTTGCTAAGGCTGGGCCAACAGCACTCTGGCTGGGATTTGCTAGCAGAGCTGCCTCTGAAAGCCAGGGAGGGTGGAGAACCTGGCTCCGTCCATCCTCATGGTTAGTCTGACAAGTTGCTCCTGTAGGAGGACCAACTGAAATGTTGTTTCTCCAATTTATCCTCTGCCAGCTCTAATTTTTCATGTTCTATTTATACTACAACTTAGTTGATGCAGCAGGTGCTTTTTAAATAGAGGGACAAAAAAACCCCTTCCTGCTTATTTAAATATGTTTGATAATTTCTAAGAGGACAGATTCTGCCTATGCCATCCTTAATAGAAATTGATTTGAGATTTGAGAGATCTGCTGCAATATGAGAATTTGGTGTTAGAGAAGAGCTCATCCTCCAGGCAACCTTAACCTTTCTCCCATCAGGCAGGACTAGACTGCATACATGGTCTCTCAAAGGTTCTGCTTTAGACCCAAGCAAATGATCAAATGGCAGAAAATGAGACCTTCCTTCCAAATTGGGGGTGGGGAGTGAGTTGATTTACTTTTTAAGGAAACACTGGCACACACCAAAAATGCCAAAAATTTGTATCTGACTGAGTTACAGCCAGTGCAGTCACCTGTTCAGGTTCCTTAGTGTTTTCCTTGTGTCTGTGGATTGGGAAGTGCATTATTTTTACACATCTACAAAATGGCAGAATTTGTTGCTATAGAATAAACCTTTGCAGCTGGGGACATGAGAGTAAAAAGAGGAGAAAGTCGTGTTTGCCTATTTTAAAAACCAAAACTTTTCACAAGTAAAGAGCAACCTCCAGCATGTCTAGCTGTTCAGAGCTCCATATACCCAAGTAACCCTGAGTCTGTTCATTCAGTTTGGCCAGAGGCCTCAGGCCACTGATATCCCTCTATAGTTGTCCATGGCCAGCTTGAGTTTCCTGGCAAATTTTGATTTCTAGTGGGATTTCAAGGGTCCTGGTGCAGCAGCCTCCTCTGGTTGCAGAGATGATGGAGGCAGCAGGACAGGTCATCGGGCTCTGGTCCAGATTTGGCAAAGAGGCATTGAGCATGTGACGGGTCACAGAAGGCTTCCAGATATGTTGGAAATGTCTGAGCAGATTTTACTCTCCTCTGCTGTATTGGGAGACATCTCCTGCTCCTCCAGTTCTGCCCTTACCAGGTGAAGGGACAGAGGGAGATGTGGCTGGGTGGAGGAAGGACCGCAGGAGGCCAGAAGGTGGCACTGGGATGGTGGAGACATGTTACACTCAGATGAGAACTGACTGCCAGGGATAAGGAGGTGTTGCAGGAGGTGACGGTATACAGAGCTGGAGAAGAGCAGAAGTGTTCAGTTGATGGGTGTATGAGAAAATTGTTAAACTGCAGAAAGGGCAGTTGCACTGTCAGGGAGATTGGGTGGGGCAGGGCTGATTCTAAGGATGGTAGTGAACAAATGGACCAGGCAGAGAAGAAGCCACAGGAAAAAGACAAGAGATCAGAAGACAAAGGGTGGGGGGGTGGTTAAGTGTCATGCATGAAACAGGGAAGAATTTGGATATGAGGAGAAGAAAAGCAAGGAATTGACAGGGAACGACAGAAAGAACGAATATGAAATTGTAGCTGCATTTCACAATGATTTTCAGGGGCTTCAGGAGGACTGTGGTCTGTCTACTCCTACATCCTGCACTGGCCACACCTCCAAACCAGCAGACACATCGGGGACAAGTAGTTGTTGGTGCAACATCTTCCAGTGTGTTTGTCTGGACACAAATAATTTAATCTCCACCAACATCCTACACTGCAGTCTCATCAGTCTCCCTGTCAGTTTTATGCTTATGCAGTAATACAACACCCCCAAAACATCAACATCTCCATTTCAAGTATGTATTGACATAAACATGGTTCTAGTCTAGAGATAAGTGCAATATTTGATTTGCTAAAAAGGCTTAACAACTCTTACTCTTTTCATACTGAGCTTCAGGATCTGTATTTTAAACCAAAGAGGATCACCAGTCCAATTTTCATTAATAAAATACCAGCATAAACGGGTTGCTACTGGTAAGGAGAGAAATGCAGGAGATGTGCTTTTATTTTTTTTATATACTTATTCTAAAATTGACCTGACAGCTTCTAGCTATTCCTTGGTGACAGATTTCAAACTATTCAGATAATTTTCAGCTCTAGCATTTCTCTTTGGAACTTTATGCAAAAAGATTTTCCACAATATTTAGCATGTCAAAGGCTGTCTAACAGCGCCAAGCCTTGCTTGTAAAATAGGCGCACACAAAAATGTAACAAGGATGTGTTTTGGCAATAAGCTTAAATCTCAAAGAAATGTTCCAGTACCTTGATTAATTAAAGACAACCCAAGTGTTACCTCCAGCTTGTGCTGGTACATCATTAAGCAGCCTAATTAATACTAGGACATACTGAAACAAGGGAGGTATTTTGGAATTTCAGTTACTAAGGGAAACCTAAGTGCTGCCTGTTAAATGCTTTGGCCTCCTTTTCTTGTAGAAAATGTGCTTTATAACTTCCCCATATGCTCCTGCTGTTCTCTCCCTGATGGATGTTGCTATGGAAGCAAACTGAGGAAAAAAAATCAAACAGCTAATAATGTTTCTGCAAATGATTGCACAGGTGGAGATGAAAAGTACAGATGACACAAGTTAGTTAAGTAGGGGATTTGAGCTATAGCAACAATTTGAGGCCAAAAATCAAAACACACACACTTTGCTTTCTTTCCTCTTTGTATAGATTTAGTGAAATTCCAGATCTTTGCAAGCTCTTGAGGTTTATTTTACCCTTTATTGAGTAAATATATTCAGAAATTTTGCCCTAAAACACTGAATGCCCTAAAACACTGAATAAAATAATAACATGATGGAAGTTTAGAAGGAGAAGAGCAGGGCTGGGTACACTGCTAGTGGGTGGGATAGCCTTGGAGGACATAGGTCCCTTGAGGCTATGGGATAAAGAACTTCTGTCTTTCACTCAAATTAAAAGTTGTCCCTCAGTTCTGTGTCATATTTGAATATCATTATAGCAACAGGGGCAGATGCACATACTGGATGTTGGAAGGACAAACCTGTGGCATGACTTTTTTATATTCCTTCAAAGGAGTATAAGCTTTCTGATATAAAGTACACACCTGAGAAGTGTATGTGAGTGAGGAAATGCACCAGCATGCTGATATAGAGCATCTAGTTAAGCACTGAAAATGAGAATACAGAGAGCCAAGGAGTGAGAGTGATACAGCTCACACCTGGCATCGCTCAGGCTGCCGGCCAAGGCCAGCCAGCTTGGCTGGTGTCTCCAGGGCACAGAATAGGTAGCTACTCTATTTATTGCTTGCTTGCTTTTCAATCATGTTGGCTGCTGCTCACCCTGACTCCGTGACACTGAACTTTTCTTTAGCTTTTCCAAGTCTTAGATAAACTTACACATGTGGATCCGCTTCAATCTGGCTTATGCTGCCTGGTTCTGTGTCCAGGCATCCATTCCTCTCTGCTAACAGCTTACAGCCTGTGGTTTCTTCCCCAGACTCCTTTAGACATGTTTTAAAGTGCTGCTGCGCCCCCTGAATGCTCTGGGATGGGGCAGATGGCTGCAGACCTCCTCTGGCCTGGAGCTTGGTCCCCACGAGGCCTCCTGAGCCTATGCTGACACATGAGGATGGGCAGAGAGCACGCTGTCAGTGGACATTTAACCAGAGACCACTAGTCTCATTTCACCATAATTTAAAATTTTTTTGGGGTTCTGTTGCACACCATAATGTAGCATGTATTAGAGATGGTAGCATGGTGCTGGCATATGCTGAGAGCTGGGGTCCTTCCTCCTGGAGAAGGTCCGTGCTGATCACCTTGCTCTACACGTAGCTTTTCACTGCAGATGCTGCTAAGCAGAAGCTCATGTCTTGTGTCTCATGTACTAAATCAGAGCCCCATCCATGTTTAATTTTAAGAAATGTCCCCCTTCTGCCAAATCTCCTTATGAAACATTTAATGAAAATGACGCAACCTGTCAAAACTTTATGGTGCAAACTTTTTAACCACTTGTAATCAGGAGATAGATTTCAAGCAAGGGAAACGTCAACTCATCCACCCAGCTACATGTAGGCCATGTGCCTAAGTGCCTGGATGACTCCATCACACCCATGTGTGCCACCCCATGTCACAAGGATGAAGAAAAACAAGAATCAAAAGATTCAAGGATGCATTAGAGCCAAACGTAGCCCATGCATACCTAGAAGACACCGGAACACAAGCACAGATGAAGGTGCACAAGTGTGGTCCATAACCCCAAACACATAAATCTTGGCACAAAATTTGACCAGCCATTTAGGGAATGGGGCATGAATCACCTAATTCAGGCAACCTTACTTGTGCTAGCAGTCCAACAAGTGACAAAGTTCTGGGGAGAGGCTGGATCCGAACTCTGTAAATTCATAGCATTTGTGTTCCATCACCACTCTCTAAGGCGCATGCCCAGGTGCATGTACATTCTTCTGTTGGTGTGTCTCACTTGCTTACAATGCATATGTACAAAGACATAAATAGCTTTCTGCTTCTAAAACTGGATTAAAAACAAGTTTTCCAGCTCTTGGCAGGGGTAACAAACTGCGCTGTTCTGCTCCTGGATATGTGACAGCCCTGACTTGACTGCGGAAGACACCTGATTTAGGCTATCCCATCCTCTCACACTGCTTTTGAGGGAGAAGAATCCCTTTTCTCTCCAAATGGAAAAACTTTCCAACCACTTCCTCTGATTATTTTATCTTTTTCTGCTATGTCTGTGTGTTCTTGGAAGGAGGCACAGTGCACTGCATGCAGCCATAGTCACTTGGTATTCAGGGGAAGTTCAGAGTTAGTGAGGCGCCTCTAGAGCAGCTGCAAAGGGCCTAATATAAATATGAAGAGCTGCCGAGATTCATGATTGCACCTGGCTGTCCTGCTGCTTTACAGCCATTGCAAATTAATTCTTTCTGCATGTGAGCAACTAAGTCAAGTCACTTAAACTGCTGGCCTCCTGCTGTCCTCTTAGGAAAAGAAATCGATGATTTGCACTGTAGAGATCCAGTCCTGTGCCAAGGGAGTCACCAGCTACTTTGCTGTGCCTTTCCATGACTGTTGGAGCAAGACAGGGAAGAAACTTCAGTTTAAAGTTCAGCTCCTGTATAACCCTGGATAAGGTTCAGTTACAGTCTCTGGACCAGCATTCCTTGGGCACACGAAGGGAGCATGTGGATCTGCTCCCTTGTCCTGGTACAGCTCCAAGCACAGCAGTGCAGAGGAAACAACTGTGCATTTTTCCACTGGCTTCACTGGAGCATGCTGGCTGCAGCTGGAATGGCAGGGAAAAGAGAGCAGAGCCTGTTTGGGAAGGGTCATTGTTCAAAATGGCAAAAGCTGCTGAAGAAGCTGCTGCTGAATGCCTGGGCCACATGTCCCTGAGGCCCCTGTGCTGCAGGTGTAAACTCCAGCTCCCACAGGTAGCTCTGAGCTGTACAGCCATGCTGCCATCAGGAGTGAACTGTGCCTCCCACACCACGTGGTGCTGAAGGACTGATCACCCTCTTGTGCTCTCCGGAGTGTCTGATTTATGGACCCATAGATCCCAAGCACTGCAGAGGCCCTGTGCAGCACAGCAGTGTTTGTGGTGCAGTATGTCTAATTCCTGTAATGTATGCAAAGCTCTCAAAATGCTAACTTTTTATTTCAGTCTGTGAAAGAGAAATATATTCTCTCTTGGGCTGGCGACATTATTATCAGAGTTAATACTATCAGAGAGAAATGTCTCGTTTGTTTCTGTCCTGTGCTATATTCCTGGGCATTCTGCTGGGAGGGAGAAGATCCTCCAGCCTTCCTGAGACCCAAGGGGGCCCTGTTGCCCATGTGAACATCACTAAAAATCAATTCCTCTTCAAAGCAGGCCAAGAGTGAAGTGTCTTCTAGGTTAATTTGCAGTGATTCACCATACATTTCTGCTCCTGCAAACATATCTGTGGAGAACATCAGTGGCAAGCAAACAAGGAGGAGGAGGAAAGAGTGATACAGGGTTGGATGACTCTACTGAGTTCTAGGCTGCAGAGTCAGGACTCAGTTACTCACTTGTTACTCACTATTCATCTGTGATCTGAATACCACACTTTGAAATAGAGGCAGAGTCCAGGCTGACACCTTAGGCATTACCCAGCCCTTCTTCGTTGCCAAGGCAGAATCAGGTCCACCTGAGACATTCCTGGTTGATGTTCAGAAGATTTTTCAGTGTGTCCTAGTGCCTCATTAAATGACTGTCTAATATGCCTGAACAATCTAGGTCCCTATATTTGCTATTTAGGACACATTACTGGCCAATGGTTCAGCTGTGTCAATACTATAGAGCCAAGAAGCCAGAATGTCCCACTTCCCAGGGAACAAGGCTAGTACACCAAGTAGGGCCACACCTGAGCTCTGTGTCCTGCCAAGAAGAAGACTGGAAGGGTAGGTAGAAGTCCCACAAACCTCACACTGGATCCCCATATCCTTGGTAAAAGGGCAGTGTTACGTGTCCTTCATGTTCCCCTGGAGCTGCTTTGTTCCCTGCAAAAGCCAAGGAGAGACAGAGAAGTGTCTCAATCAATCAATTTGTTCTTAAGTGGCCCTAAACAGCCTGCAACCTTCCCCACCCAGTGCTGGGGTCTGGCTGCTCAGGGTGGCAGTGCCTTCACCTGCCCCTAGGATTCAACAGAGCAGACCTCACCTGAAGGAAACGAATGTGAAATTGAATATTAGCAGAAGAGTTGATGATTTATCCATCCAAGAATTATGGACCTGATTGAGTACACGGTGCTACACATACACATATGTGCTTGTTGCTTTTTAATGCCTGTGGCAATCATATTTCTGCTTGACCCACATTTCCTTTATTTGCAAAAGTAAAAATGCTGTTATTGCTGACCATAAAATTATTCAGCCCTTTTATACATAGCTATAGGAGTTGAAGTGCTCCACTGATTTTCAAGGATGCAGTCGAGGATTTGTGTGCAAACAGTGCATGAATATGTACTTTCGTTACTCACATGTAGTTTACCTGTCAAATCTGGATGAATTTGCTGTTTTTGCAAAAGTGGTCACTGCAGAAGCTTTCCCAAGACTCCCCAGCAGTAAAAAAATCCACATTCTGTGTCTTGTCTGAATAAGCAATTTTTTCATCTCCTAATCTTCTTTAATGGAATTGTATAAAAAACAGGCTGTAGTGAATTTTGCTGCAACATTTTGCTGCAACAAGAAATCCCAAAATCATTAAAGAAATTCCCTGTAATTTTCAAAGAGAAATCATCCTTCTTTTTCAACTACTTCATCAAATTAAGACCAGACTCTGCCATCTGCCTAACAATAGTTTCTATGTGTTGATTTAATAAACACATTATGGTACAAAACCGAAGAGAATTAGGATAAATACTAGGATATGTATATATTTATACTAAGATCTATATATTGAAAGTACACCCCAAATCCACACAATTAAAGTCTTCTTTGTTTTTCCTGGCACCAGTATAGCTGTGAGGAAAAATTTAAACTGGAGCTCATGCTCCTTTTCAAGGATGAAGCATTGTATAAAATGTTGAACACAGCATAGCAGAAAAATACACATTGTTAAGGGCCTGCACTTGCATTCTCACTTGCTTTATAGAAACAGGATAATAAAGAGCTGAGGAGATGGATCTTGTAAGAATTTTTCAGTTAAGGCATGTTTCAGTTAATGGCAAGTTGGTTTTGGGGTTTTTTTCTGTGTTATTTATTAATAGGAAAATTCCTGATATTACCGTGGTACAGCTACTTTTGTCTCATGGAGATATTCAGTTGGAGGTTTTTCCTTACTTGTGACTAGCATGTAATGTTACCGCTCCATTTAAATTTGATGTTCAATTTGTATGACTGTAGGGGGATTAAAAAAAGTCCTGTTAAGAAATGATTAATGGTCAAGTCACAGCGATGAAATAAAAAACTAAAACTAATTAATTCATTATCTTACTCTAACTCCCCAAATGACTGTATCAATTGCAGCCTAATTCCTAATGACTGGGACAAAGAGGTGACATGTATCCTTGGAAGATCTGAGGGACGAAACTTTTTGTATTCCACAAGATTTCCCTGAATATTCTTGCTCAGAAGGCAGAGTTCAGCAGTAAAAAAGAACATAGTGCTTTTGAGCTTCAGCAGTAAGATTTTTTCTGGAGTTAGCTGATGACCTTACCTATTCACTCCATCTCCTCTCAGCCTTCAGAGCACTAAAATGAGTTCAACATACATGACTTTTTTATAATACTCCTCACTGAATAAATGTGCTGTTAAGCATGTTGCTCAGGTTTCCATGTCTCTTTACAAAGCTATTCCCTGCCTGTGAAAAGCAGTCTGTCTTCATCTGGATGTGCAAGCTGTGCCTTGAAAACATCACTCCTTTCCACCAGTGCCACTTACTTGATGTCGTGAACACACAGCATGCTGGGTGCCCTCCCACACCACAGCTTATCCCTCCTTCTCCTCTCCAGCTCAGAGGAGCACATTTTGGGACCTTGGGCTTACCCAATGCCTCTGAAGAGTAAGGTAGAAAAGTCCGACATTTTGCTGGAAGAAACCCAGCACAGAAAAGCTCCAGTCACTGAAATTTGAAGCTAAGCAGGCAGAAGTAGGTCAGGCCTGATGCTATTTGCAGACTGCTTTTCCAGAGAGTGTGGAATAGGCTAATCAGTGCCAGGGGTTAACATAGATGGCTATGATGTCAGCTCACCCGTTCTCAAGGAGAGGTTTGTATTTGACCTCCTCCAATGATGCCTGCATGCTCTTAGAGCTTATTCCAACATAAAGAGCCACTAAGCCATTCTTCCCATGTGTATTTCACCCAGGCTGCTGTTGTAAAGCCTTGGTCTTTGCATTATTCCTTTCTGCCCCTCTACATCCAAGGAAGACCTACACAGCCTGTATCTCTCTATTAGGAAACTGAAGTAGTGTTTTATGTTTTACATTCAACAGCCATGTAAAAGTCATGTTTGGGCTCAAGTCTGATCTGATTTAAGACTCAATTTATCTTCATAAAAGAAAGTTTATGGTTGTGCTTTTATGTTTGTCACATTATCAAAAGAGAGGTGTCCTGCCTGGCATTCTCAGGGCACTGCTTATTTTCTGAGCATTTTCTGGAACTGTGGCAGTGTTATATTGCTGCCTTGCATTGCGATATGTCATGGATATAGCAGTATCTTCCTGGCACACAGCCAGGAACCACAACTCTCTCCTCACCAGGAAGCTCCTGTTGCCCTCAGGAGGCAGGATTTGGATGAGTCTGGACAACATTTTGGCCTGAATGAATTAAAAATGGGTGATTTGTAAATACATGGGTGTTGATTCAGGTGTTAGGAGGAGGTTACTGGGGCTTTGCAAAGAAGAAGATGCAAAATATCAAAGCCATAACCCCCAAACCTGGTTGGCAGATGGGCCATTACCCTTCAAAAATTGCTGCAGTTCCAGTGCTGATACCAACTTCATGCTCTGCTTTTTTTGGTTATGTCTTTCTCAGGTGTCACTATGGTGTGTGTTACTATAGGATCCCCTTTCCAGAAAGTTCATTTATGTGGTATTTATATGGCAGAGACATCTGTCTCTTTCTTTTGTGAGCCTGTGCTCTGGTTTTGATTTAGTGTACTGGGTCCCTTCAGTGCCAAGAAAACACTCTGCTCCTCTCAGGCTGATAAATTCTGATGATTGCTCTCATTCTGTTTTCTTATGTGAGGAGACATTTTAATATTGCCTTCTTATCCATCAAACCTCTTCTTCATCTCAGGGACTCAGGCAAGCATCTGTTTGAGAAGTGATTTCTTGTAAGTGTCATTTTCTAAAGGTGAACTCCTCCTGGCCACTGCTTTTAATCATATTTTAATGGCAAAGGGCTTGCAGAGGGATTACGTAATCAAAAAGACAGCTTTGCATATCCTCCCAAGGGTTTTGCCATAGCTGGACTCAGCCTGCTTTCCCCATCCCTTGCCTAGCAATCACGGAGAGGAAGGGAAAGATGCTCTTCAAGCTGTATGTTTTTCAAGCTCAGAGTTGACTACTCACCCAAAATGTAAAGCAGAAAGCAATTCCTGGAATCTGTGAGTCTCATCTCAAGAAGAGATGTGTATTTACATTCGTAACCACCAAAGACATTTAATTTCTTGCAGTGAGTCCGCAGTTCACAGTAAATAGCTATTTGTCCTCGTGTCCAGGGAACAATAAGATTGCAAGCGCTTTCTGCTGGCAAGAATCAAACATCTTGCTTTTGTCAGTAGGTCTTTGGTATGCAGGAGCAGCCATGGGGACAGTGAAAGCAGCCTTGTACCACTCCTTTGCACCTGGGCAGATGAGCAGTATCAGGCTCTGGTCAGGCAGCCTCCAGAGACTGGTGACACCAAATACTGCTATTCTTAAACAAGGGAAAAGACCCAGCTGAGGGACAACCAGAAATGTGTTTCAGCAAGTTTGTGTCTGAGTAGCATCTATTTTCCTTCTGTCAGGCTCCATTCTAGGCACTCTGAGCAAAACATCTTTTTTGGTATTGTATTTTCAAGAACATGCTGTGTTTGACTCAGGAGCCAGATCTAGTGCTGGCTATTGGTCAGAAATTAGAGAGAGTACAGTTTGTGAATAATCAGTCTTTAAACAATACTGAAAGAAAACGACATTTGTTTCTTAATCTCAGTCCTTTGTGTGTTGGCCAGTGCTGGAGAAAGGGCACCTGGCCCCTGGGAGGTGTTTTGCTCTGTCAGGAGGCATCATTGGGCTCAGAGGTGCATCTAAGCAATGTGTCAGTCATTCTTCACCACCTCATTAGTAGCTGGTGAGGATTAGTATGACAGATGAACCTGAAATATTTTGCTGCTGCATTCTTTGATCTCTTTTTGATGCTCTTTTTCAGCCCCACTGCAAATAAAACTCTGAACTTTATTCTGCTCTTAACCCTAAACTTAATATCAACCCTAAACCAACCATAGCTGAACCACTGGCAGTTTTCCTCTGGCCATTACTCATACTAAATACTTCTCACAGCTACCATCTCTGAAGGCTCCGCTTCTCTTGTGCAACCCCATCTCAGTCTCTGCCATGGGTGAACTGGCATTTCTCTTTCAACCCTAACCCTAAACATGGGTTGGGAAGTTCTCCCAGACTCACATTAGAAAAAAAAAAAAAAAAAAGCAGTCCTTCTTTTCCTCTAGTAATAGGGTTCAGATTAGGGATAGATACAGAGTAGGGGTCATAAATGGGTTAGGACTTGGGTTGGGGCTGAGAAGAGGAAAGCTCTTTCTCTGCCTAGGGAACTACAGCTTTTGGAAAGGTTCCTAGTGTCTTTCTCACTACCAAGATCCCCCTGGGAAATCCCTTTCTAGTACCTTGCAAGGAGATGATAATTTCATAAGAAAATGAGGTGGTGCATTCCCGTAAAAAATAACTTGTTTCCTGGTTTTCTTCCAAGTACAGATGAAGCACAGACAGATTTATCACACTTCCTTATAAGCCTTCATCTGAACATTGGTCACTTTATTCTAAGCCATTTTTCTTTCTACAATGCCTCTTTCCTTGACCCAGGTGTGGATTGCTGCGGAGGACACATGGACAGGGAGCTTGTGCACAGCAGTGCAAGGTGGGTGGAGCAATTCTCTGCTCCCTGAGTCTGCAGAGCAGGTTTGTGTCCTGCCTTGCTTGAGCACAAGAGGTCTAGTACAATTACACTACACAAGAACAAAATACAGCAGTGACTGAGATGCTTATGTTGTAACATCCCTGGGTTGTAAGTATTTGGGGAGTAAAGGTTTCTGTTATGGTACAAAACCCTTCTCTGAGCGTAGTGACTGAGAAAACAATGAATGGAAATGTGAATAGTGTAATAACAGAATCACAACAGGGTGCTTCTCTTCCCCTACAGGTGCTGGAGAAAGGAAATCTGAGTGGAAAGGGCTGGATTTCTTCCATTTACACTGAAGAACAAGTACATAGCCCTGAACCCAGCATGGTGACATGCTGTAGGCAGTGTTGAAAAGCCAGCTATTGCCATGTCATATCTGGTTTTTACTTGTTCTCGCATGCCAGCAGACTCTGGATTTTGCAAACAGGCTCGCTTTTGGTTTTTTGTTGCTTTCATAACAACCCATCTTTTTAAAACTGCCACTGTGAGTTCTTCCACTTACATCATAGTTTTCTGACACTTCAGTTCTGAAGTATCATAAAACCTAGATTAATAGTGTAATGGGAATTTGGAGAGCTGTATCATACAAGCAGTATGTGTTCATGAAGCACAATTATAATACTGAGCTAATCAGCACTGCATTCAGTTGACTAAATTCTCATATTTTAAATGACAGTAAAAAATCTCCATGTAAGAAAAATTAAGGATGGTGCAAATGCAGGGAAAAGCCAAGGCAAGTTCATCTACTTCAGTGGACCATGTGTCAGAGCTGTTCTGTTGGTTAAAGGCAGTACTACGAGTGCACACCACGCTTCCCAACTCCTGCAGGTTTAAAGGCACAGGAAGGCAACACACAGCTCCTGACTGAGGAGTTAAGATGGAATGGGGGGAAATGGTGTACAAGAGTTGCCAAGGATGCTGGATACAGGCACCCTCAATATCCCCACAGCCAAAATTGTTTTGTTTGAGACCTGCTTCACCAGTCTCCACACAAGGCATGGGTGATGCGTGCCTTACATTGCTACAGATCGTCTCTAAAGGTTTTACACTTTTTATCATGGGTTTCCTTAACCTTTCATGTTATATCAGTAAACGCTCGGCAAATCTGAAGACAGAATGCACATCAGATAGGTCAGATGAGTCTTGGCTGACCTCAAAGAGTAAATTATATTTAGAAGGAAAAAGTGCTGCCTCCTTGATCTGTTTCTTACAGGCTTTTCCCATTTCAATTTTAAATTTTGTGTCTAAACAGAGTAACTCTCAGAAAATGCCTCCCCCCACCTGTCTCTCTTCCAAACATGGGCTGTTTTCAAGACACAATGGTGCAGAGTAGCCCTAATGAAGTTCTACCTCTTGTTAGATAGGGACTTTATCCATGTAGCAGTTTTAGCCCAGTGGTGGCAGCCAAGCCAGGCACACCCACTGCTCTTTGGCTATTGCACTGATTCTGCACTGATGACCAGTCCCTGTCCCATCTCTGCTACTCTTAACCACTCAGGACCTTATTAGCAGGCCACCACTCATACATGGACACTCATTTATGTAATTCTTTTCTAGCTTTCCCTCTCTGTGCCCAGAGACAC
Organism: Gymnorhina tibicen; assembly: GCA_013399875.1. Taxonomy (NCBI): domain Eukaryota; kingdom Metazoa; phylum Chordata; class Aves; order Passeriformes; family Artamidae; genus Gymnorhina; species Gymnorhina tibicen. The sequence goes on along the minus strand of VXAZ01001116.1, from coordinate 960,253 downwards.
CCTTGAAATGCAAATATCTCCCATGATTTTTGAATACAGGTGAGTGAGGTGGCACAGAGAAAATAATCCTCAGTAAGATATCTAAACCCTCCATTTCAGCATTTTCTGAACTCCAGTGGCATAGGGCTTAATTGAGAAAATCGTCTAAGAAAGGCTTCACTGAGTGGAGCAGATGAAGAGAAAATAAAGAATGAGGCCCTGGTTCCATCCACAAAAGCTGTCGTGATTTATTTGCTGTCACTTGAATCTACATTAAAAGGCTTGCTGCGACTTCATCAATTTCTTTCCATTCTGATTGTCTCGATCTCTGCTGATATTTGAGGCCTGGCTTGTTATATTTGAATTTGAAAGATATATAGCCACCAGGGCCTGGCAGCATGCTACCATTAACTTCTCCTGCCCAATGGGCTTTTGCTGGTCCTTTATGGAAGATGAAAACGGATGAATCAACTTCAGAGGCTTTCTGGATTGTACAAACCCCATCCTTCTTCCTACCCAAGTAAAGCAAGAAGTCCTGCTAATGAACCCATTGGAGGAGGGCTCTGTCTGCTGCTCTGTGGCAGTGACATCCAGCGCGGCTGTGAACTTTTTGAGCAGCCATTTCTAAATTGGGAAGTCTCAGATATATGTGGCCATTTTCTTGTTTTAAAAGAAGAAGTCAATACGTATTCACAGTTTGATCCCCATTAAGGGCTAAAGCGATGCCACGTTTCACCAGGAGAACGTTAATGCTATCAGTTTTTCAGCTTTCTTACTTTATTTTCAGCATGTCATGTCCCTTCATATTTAGCATGTTATGAGGGACCACTGGAATTCAATTACTGCCTGTCACTGCTGTTTATATTGATTTATAGATCATCCATTATGACAAGTTCATTGCCAAGCTTTAATATGCCTTAATAGCTTTATTGTTTATTAATGGTAATGCAGTGGTCCAGTCTCCAGCCTGCAGTAAATGTCAGCCTTTCCTTTCAGTGGTGGACTGTGGGCTGCACAGTGAACGAGTGGCCATGACCAGGTGTTTGTCAGCACCCTCCTCCCCCTGCCCAAATGCCACCGGCACCAATTCCTTTGGTTAATGACCTCTACAGATTTCCTTCAGCACCTCCAATAAGGAATTAAGAAGAGATTTGTTCAACAGCCTCTTGTCAGGAGGACTAATGTGCCCAGCAGTGTCAGTGGGGTTTTGGCAGTGCCACAACATGTGGCTCTGCTGGTGCTGTGGTGCCTCTGGGCACAGAGCAGCCCTGGCACACCCCACGCCTGGCTCAGCACACAGACCATACTTTACCCTTAAAAAGATGTTGAGTAACACTGTCACTGGTCAGCATATCTGAACAGAGCAACATAGCCGAGATTATTATGGGGAATACAGAGGTGAAAAGTGTATGTGCATCATGGGGCTTTTTTTTGTCAGGCTAGGTAGAGTTTTATAATGAGGGCAGAGTTCACTGGTGATTATTGCTTAGAAAAATTTCCATGGATAGCTATTTTTCTTTCTTTGCTTGCCAACTGGCTTTTTGAAATATCAATTTACCATAGGAAAAATCCTCCTCAAAAGCAGGAGTCCCCAGGCACTATGGGACAGGACTATTTCAGTGCAACTGTGCCGTAAAAAAAAGGAATATCCTCAACAGTAACATAATGGCTCGTATTTCTTAGGCATAAGCTGTTGAACATCGGTATGATAAGAGATGAACAGCAGCACATTTCTGAGTATTTTCTGCCTAGAAATATACAGGCTAAATTTTTCAAATGAAGCTGTAGCTGTTTCTCCATGCCTGGGTTTGTGTGTTTTCCCCTCGCCTTGCAGCGCCGAGCATGGTGGTTTGTTTTTCAGGGCTGTTTGCAGTCCCAGGATGGCTGCAGAGGAGAGCTGCTGCAGCTCCGGGATGCAGGGCTGAGCTGTTTATCCAAGCTGGGGAAACATGAGGTGCAAATCCTTTCCTGAACAGCAGCTATCAGCAGCTCAGGTTCCTTTACACAGCATTGCTCTCTCCTGTGAGCTGCTGACAATGGCAGCCAAGGACTCTTTTCTTTCAAGACCCTTCCAGAAACATTCCTCCTTCCCAATATCTTGCTCAGCAGTGCTGAGCATCTTCAGAGAAATAAAATGATGTGCTCATTTCTGCCTTGGTCTGCTGCATTTCCCCAGGAGCATTAGTTCATCTATTCCTCTCACCTTGACTAAAATGATGAGAAATGGATATCACTTACACTGTCTTTCTCTCTCTCACACACACAAATACACACATAGATGTATTTAAAGAGACAGCTTAAAACCTAACTTATAGCCCAGGAAAAACAAGTAAAGGTGGGTTGTTTTTTTTTTTCTCCCTCAAATTCAGTTTTCAAAGTGAATTCAGAGGGAGTTGCCACTTTGGCTGATGAGATGTGACCTGTTTTAATCACTGCTGTCCACTGTCAGGTATGTCAGGCAATTTAGCTTCAGGTGCATAATGGCAAATTATTACAGAGACAGAATGATTTTAAGTTTCTAGACAGTGGGAGCATTCCCAGAATCCATTACTGCCTGATTAAATTACTCAGATTTCTGTGTGTGAAGGTTTTGTACAGCAGCATGTAATCCACGAGAGTAACTAATCATATCATATTGATTTAGATGCTGCTAGAATGGGAAATCTAATTGTAATACTGTGAAAGCTTCTTGGGGAATCTGTACTAATGATTGCATTTGTAATCCCATTTGCAGGTGAAAGTTCTGAAGCGCAGCTGTGAGATGAATAGCAATGACGACAGTTTGGACACAGCCCCGCAAAATCAGGTTGCCGAAGATAAGACAAGCAGAGGTTGTCCTGATGACTTAGCAGCAAGTTCACATCCTTCTGGTTTTCTCCATTGATGCTTCCTGGGACTTACACATACAAAAGAATGTGAGCAAAAGGTGCAGGCAAAGATGAGAAAGGAGGCAGAATTCAGCCCCCTCTCCTGCTTAACATCAGAGGCCATCCCAGGAGCCAACACTGCCATCTGAGTTCTGCTGGGGTTTTGCAAGGACACCACTTCTTTGCACTCTCTCTCTTTTTATCTGAGGACAAACACATTTGAAAAATACTTTTCACTCAGGGAAATGAAATGCCTACCTGGTTTTCATTAACATTCTTTATTGTTGTTTGATTCTTCTTTAAATACAAGTTTCTACAGTGTTTCTTTTGTGTTTGATGATTGCCAGCAACTTGATCTGCCTTCGCCTTTCATATCTGTTCTCTGGCAATGTTATCCTCTCTCTTTTTTTTCGTTTCTGGAATATGTGGGCTATTAACATGTGAATTATATGAACTGCTTTTTATCTTTTCTCTTTGTGATATTATTGCAGAGCTGTATAAATATAAAAACATAATGTGATGAATTGCTTTGCTCCCTTACTGTCATGGGATTTTTATAGCTATTGGGTTTTTTTTCAACTTTCTGACCTGTTTATAAAGAAATATAAATATAAACAATCATATCAAGAGAACACTTGCATCTCTTGCATACACCAGAACCTGGGAAGTGGTTTGATGGGTGAGAGAGCACAATTACCTGGGAGAAGAGCTGCCCACCAGACTTTGACAAGGACTTGAAACACTTGTGTAGGTCAGGTACAGCAAGCTTTCAGTTTGGGGGACAGGTTCCTTCAAGACACTGAAACCTCCTTTCCAACATGTGATAGGGCTCAGCTCACTTTCCCTCTTTGGCCCCTGCCAGCATGTGATTTTTGAGGCCCAAATAGCCATGTCTCTTACAGGTGAGGTCTGGTTTGACTGTGAATTAGTGGCTGCTTTTGGAGAATAGTGGAAGGGACACCTTTGTCCTTCCCGTGGTAGCTGACTCAGAGAGATGCCAGACTAGATTTCACAGCCCTGTGTCCTCTCCTGCTCACCCTGCAAACCACATCAGGGAGCCCTGCAAAACACCAGGGCTACATGCACTGCCATCACCTTGCTGAGCACTCCAATGGGATGAAGAGCGGGGCCTGGGACAGGGATTTTCCTGGGGAGCCAGCCCCAAGCAGGACTAAAGGCAACTGATATAAACCACAAATTTCATCTGCATCCTTCCTGCAGGTGCTCTGCAAAGTCACCACGTCCTGCTGTGCATCAAAGCTTGTGAAGAGAGGGGTGGTGACCCATCTGAGGGGAGCTCATCCCTGCTGCAGCTGTTCAGTGCTTCCCAGTTTGCTCTTCTTGTCTATGCTTTGGATGAACAGGTACAAGGCAGAATAAATTGGGGCCTTGGGCAGATGCTACCTGGCCCCAAAGAGGTTTTAAACTTTTTTACGGTGAAACATTAATTATTTTTATTGCAGTGTATTTTCCTGCACAGTTCAGGTGTAGTTTAATCCCACTCACAACAGAGAGATTCTGAATAATACAAAAGGCACAAGAAAATCCTAAGATTTTACAATAAGCCCCTATTACGGTTCCTAGTCATGAACAGACATTGTATTGGGGAGATCAACAAAACTGGAAATTAATTAAGCACAGTTTAAATAGCCTTTAGGATATTCAGTTATATATAGGAAAGCATTTTACAAGCATGTTTAATGGATGACTCTCTATTACGTGTCATTGAAACCCAAGGGGTGTTTATTTAATGTCAAGGCTTCTCAAAGTTTTAGAGAGCATTTGAATTTAGAATAAGCTACAGTTTCCTTCCTTGACAGGTATGCAAAGGTCTAAATGCTTTGGAAAGTCATGCTGGGAGTGCTTATTTTTGGTAATATAGATTCCCAACAGCTATGAATCATGTTTTTAAAGAAGGTCTGCAACCAGAGTCAGTTCCTCAGGCTGGCATGATCCCTTCCAGGCAGGAACAGGACAAGATGGAAGGAAGGAAGCAAGCAAGCAGGCAAACAAGCCTGGTTCATGTGCTGTGATCCTGTACACAAGGACCACAGTAAATGCGTCATTAAAAGATATTACACTAAAAATATACACAGATTTTCCACATCACTGAGTTTTTCATGGGGACCCATACAGCAGTGCCCCAGATATCTATTGCTGCTCAACAATGGGCAATAATAAGAAGAGCATTTAGTAATTGAAGTTAAATCACATTAGGTACAAGATTATCAGATCTTGCCTTACTGTGAAATTGCAGGCTCTTTTCCACCATTATATGAGATATACTTTCCAAAAGTCTCAAATTTCCCTGACAGAGATTTCCTTGAGGTCTGAAAAACGCAGAGCAGATACAGAAATGCTTTAATGAATGCAGTCTCCTCTACTTCACTGTATTACTTTCTTCTCCTTTTTTGGGCTACAAAAAAAAATCAGTAGTGAGACTGGGACTCTCAAAGTGATGCTGACATCCATCCAACCATTTCAGTTTCTCTGGAGATTGCTCCATGTCTATCAACATCTAACTGGGTTGAGGTTTTAACGTGTATGTTGCCATCAGCTCGGCTGCCTTCCTGCCAGCTGGCAGATCTGTGATCTGAGCTATCCTCTTTCTGATTTGATTTGCACATTTCCCAGTCTTTTGTCTGTGATGCACTCTTGGTAGGTGTCTGAGGACTGTTCCCCAGCATATATCACAGCTGAGCTGTGCTCTGTACAATGCTCAAGTCAGGGGTATGAGCCACATCAGGAGCTGTTGAGCTATCCTCGGTTGGACTTCTGTTATACACCCCCACACCATTGTAGCAATTTCTAGCCTACAAACAGGGCTTTTTGATCCACAGCATCAGAGGGACTGAAAATAACTGTGATTAAGGGTAAGCAGAGTATTTACATACATATGCTGAAACTGATAGGAAATGCAGTAAGTATAGGATTGAAAAAAGCATTGAATAAAGAGTCCCAGGAAGCAGGCTCATTCTTTTGCCCACCAGACTAGAAGGTATGATCCACCCATGGTGGCATTTTCAAAGCTGTTCTTGTTTCTTTCTTTCCCTGCCCAGCCTGTGCCAATGGCAGGTTCAAACTGTGAGGGTGCTGCTGCTGCCCAAAACTGTTCAGAGACCAAGTGCGAGGTGATGAATAAAGAACTCAAGTCAGAAGATTTGGGATGGATGTGTGTGCAGTTCAAGGTACAGCATCCTCCAGAGCATGTGGACCTGTTTGCCCACAAGGCAGTGTGGGATCTGCAGAAAAGGCATCTAACAGGGTCTGGTTTCCTGCCCTCAGTTGAGGGCCACCAGCAGGGTCTGACTTTGTGCCTGAAGCCAAAGGGCACCATTCACACCAGGATGAAAGCTTCCCAGTTGAGAGAAGTGACACCTCTCCCCTTACCCGACTGCTGCCCTGTGGAGTTTTCACCCCAAATCCATGTTCCTGAAGGCATTTTGCATGATGGCTGAGGTTTCTTAAAACAAAAATTCCATCAAAAAAAAAATTCCATCAAAAATCCCAACTCTAAAGGAGATGAAATCCTATAAACAAAAACTGCTGAACAGTTCTCCTTTATGATTGTTGAAGCCATAAGGGGCAATCCTGCTACAGCAGGGTGACATGCACGGGGTACTGCAAGGCATCCCTGGCTGCGTGATCACTTGGTGAAGACATGTCAACCACTTTCTCTGGAGTTCCTGCTGTGATACTTCTCAGCAAACAGGATTACTCCTGTTTCATGCTCAGTTTGCATGTTTGGGGTTTTTTTTCAGAAAGGGAAAGTGGTGTTTTTTGTGTTCTGTGCTTCCCTGTAATTAATCTGTAGCACAGATATATGCTTTCTTGTGCTAGGCTTCTGTTTCCCAGTATATTCAGGCTTTATATCTCAGTCAACATATTACCTTCCCCTGAAAAAAGAATTATTTCTGTAATCAGATTAGTGCTGAATTTATACTAAGTCTGAAGTACAGCTTTACTCACTAGATTATTCAGTTTGCTGTAAATGTTGGGAATAAATTCCAAGAGAGTGAATCAAGCAATTTATTTTTTTACTGCCCTTATACACATTTCTACTTATTTGCCATGTACCTTTACTACCCAGCTCTAGTTGTACAGAGTAGACAAAAAAATGATGCTTAGCAAGACTGTATGTCCTATCTGAATGCTGAGATAAGAGCTTTAAACACTTTTTCCAGTAGAAAACTCCTAAAGTTTCCATGAAATTTCTTCAGAGGTAAGAGCTGTGAGGGTTTCGGCTTTTCTTTTTAACACACACATTGCTCATCTGAGATATTGAAGAGATGTTGTGATGGAGAGCAGTTTCCCTGCTGCTGCATTAATGAGAGGAATGGCAACAGGGTTATTCTGTTAATGCCAACCCAGGCATATGAACTCACTTCACCCATTAATGCAACATGATTCACAATTTTTTGTGTGTGTGTGAACTTCTATATGGTCGGCCTATGTTGAAATTATCCAGGTTGGATGGTGTCTGTGCTTTCTGTAAACAGTGCTCACTGTGAGTGGTATTGTTTGTCTCAAAGGCAGGCGTTGTAGGACTTTTCTAGGACAAGCATGCTGGATACGAAATATAAATGTAAGTGTGATATGCATATGAACTGGGAAGATGCACAACTAACAATTCTTTTAAGTCCTAAGAGATTTCTTTATTTCATAAAATTTAAGAGGATTGTTTCTTGAGTGTTAAGCAAAGAGTAAATAAAAGTAAAGTCTGAAGTTGCCAAGTTATTAATTTTCCATTCAGGAATAGGTTGTTCTGAATTCAATTACCCAGCTGCAGAAGTGCTTCCCAGTATTTGATGGCATCTTCTTAAAAGTGCAAACGATGGTGTGCACATGGTGCTACTCAGAAATGAAAGGCTCTGCATGTCACGCCAAGTTGGCCCTGGCAGAGCGTGCCAAGGTGAGATGCCTGTCCCCTGCAGGACACCACATCCCTGCCCGGCGAGGAGCAGTGCCCAGCACAGGAACCTGGTATGAACTTCCATGAAAAGCAATCGTCAGGTTTTCCATATGTTGCCTTTTCTTTGGGGTTCTCTAGACCTTGAACTAGTTCATCATTATTACTGAGTTACTAGGAAAAACGTATTTCATGCTCTATTTCATCCTGCTTTCTAGTAGCCCCAAATATCACACTGGAATTGAAATAACCCCCTTCAATCTGAGAAGAGTCCTATGACTACTGGAGGTCCTATGAGGAATAGTTTTCTTGGGAAGTAACCAAGGGGCGGTTTTCAGTCCAAAAAATGCATCCGCGGTGACTTGGTATCTCAGCCTGCCTGGTGATGCACTGACTGGCAGGGGTTATCTTTGAGTGCTGACTCCTCTTCCATCACAGCTGTCTCCCAGCAGGCTGCAGGCAGTCACAGAGAAGACAAATGAGTGCCACTGGCCATCCCTGCCACTGCTCTAGGGCATGGGGGCATTTGTGCCTGGGAGGCTTAGATATCATTTCCCAGCAAGAGGGAAATATTGTGTAAAAAGGTATTTTTCCAGGATTTCTCACTGGTTTAGTCTGGTTTAGTTTTCATTGTCTTGAGGGTTGAAATTACCAGTGCACACACTGGGGGAGTCACTCTGGAAGAGGAACAGTTAAATCAGATCCCCATGGCAGGAAGCATTCCTTCAGTCTCATCTTTCCTACCCGTAGTGTTGTTCTCATTAATTTTTGCTCCTAATAATATCTCTGTGTACAAATAATTCTAGTCCCTCCTCTGTTTTCACAACCATCAGGGATTTACAGAGCCTGAAAGAAGTAAGTTATGCACTGAGAGTGTTGTAAAATAGACCAGAAATACCACATTATACTGGCATAGCCCAGGGCTCCCCTGCTCCCTCAGGTGGGCCACATCACAAAGCCCTTGCAGACCATAGCAGCATGAAAGCTAATATGCAATTTTTGGTATGGTATGGTATGGTATGGTATGGTATGGTATGGTATGGTATGGTATGGTATGGTATGGTATGGTATGGTATGGTATAGTATAGTATAGTATAGTCTTTTTCTTTTAATGGTGGATGGTAAGGGATGCTTTAGTCTTCTGTTGAGTTACATGTTGTTATTTAAGCATTAGGGAGCAACCTGAGGTGGTGCTACACCCCCTGTTGTGTATGTGTGTGGAGCTCTGAAATTTTATTAGTAAACAATAATAACTAAAAAATTTGCACATGATTTACTGATTCTGTCTCATCCCAATAAAAATACAGGGTTGCATGTGCCTTCAGATGCTCAAGGGAACAAGCAGGAGTAATCCAAATTTGCTGACCAGTTTATGGCATTCCCAGTTGGCCATCCCTGGCTAGGATGCATTCATGGGTCCCAGCACTGGTAGGAAGCAAAATTGCTCTGCAAAGTAAGGCCTAGAAAGCAAATACTCTTGGTTTTACTTTCCTGGTGCCTGTTTTTTAAGGTCTTTACAATGGAATTGAAGTCCAGTAAAAATAACATATTTCTTTCCCCTCCCATCTGAATATCTCCAAGCTGTTATACTCACATAAAACTTTAGCATCATATGTCAAAAATACTGTCACCTCTACTTCAGAAACAGAGCAACCAGGGCCCAGAGGAACCTCTGACAGTCTGCCCTGGGTCACAGGTATATTAGATCGGGACCTAGAAATCCTGGTCCTTTTCCATGATATGATGGAGTATTCCCTAGGGACCCGTCTCTTCCGTATCCATATTGTTGAGGCACCAGAGTCTGGAGGCTGGGGGGTTTCCAGCCATGAGCAGCTCCTGCCAATCTCTGCCTCTCACAGCCCTTCAGTCCTGACAGCACAGCGGTGGGTGAAGGTGGCCGGTCACCACACTGGTGGGTGCACCTAGGTCACATTTGTCCTGCAGAGACATGCTCCTGGTGGCTGTGCTTATTTCAGAGTGTTTTTTTCTATTTTTCACCTGGTATAAGAGGAGGAGGTTGACAGCCATGACACAAAGTTTCTTCCTCAGGCTACTCTGCCAGAGCTGCTTCTCTCAGCTGCAATCTCAAGTCATTTTAAATAACTCCCCAGCAGCTGTAGCACACACTAATGTGATTAGGCCACTAGCTTCTCTGACCATATTGCTTCATACTGCATTTCAGACAGTAAATGCATTCCTCCCCGTGGAGCCTCCTCTCCCAGTTGCCCCTGGTGCCTGAGATGTCTATAGCAGTACAGGAATTCATCACTGTGCCCCTGTGGCAACAACTGCACTCGTGTTCACCCTCTTTCCTACCACAGACAACATGCATCCCCGAAGATTTGAACAAGACCAACTGCACTGTCATCCTGCATGCTCTTTTAAAAATGTGGTGACGTTTCAGGCCGTGGTGGAGGAGCAAAGTGGTCACGGCAGGGACAGGACACTGTGCTGGGTGCGGCAGGCAGCTGGCAGTGGGATGAGCAGGGAGCTGAGAGCACAGCAATTAGGCAACACATTCTGTTTCCTGCTACAGGCAATATTTTCATAGACTGTAAAATCTCTTTTCCTAGCAACGGCTGTCCTCTTTCTTGATTTAGTACCTATGGTGTTGACAGTTTAAAGTCATGTTTATTTTACAGGTAGCTTAAACAAATGTCTGGGAAAGTGGCTCCTGCCCTTTGAGGAAGATAGACTTAGTCTCTTTCTGCAGAGCAATACCCTTAAACGGGTGTCTATGGAGCTATGAAGAATTTTCTCTCTACCAGGATTTGAGGGGAGAAAACCCACTTTACCTAGAGAACATACATTTCTCTGGGAAAATCTCTTCTTTCACTACAGATGAACAAGTAATCAAGGGAAACCCTTCCAAGAAAATAAAGGTCAGAGAAATGGGATTCCTGCAGACAGTTGTAGTTCAACTGCATCTTCACTTGAAGGAATTTAACCCTATGTCACTGACTTAATTTTCCTCAAGGAAAACCAATAGGCAGTGTTGTGTCACTGAAGGAGCCAGTGTCACTAGTGCACACCTGGGCAGCCACACTGCCTGTGGAAGCCTGGGCTCCTGAGATCAGAAAAACCTTTTCACTTAATAATTCTCTGTTAGAGTGTGTTCTAAATAGGCAACTGTCTTAAAATAATGGGTCTCATCTTGATACAGCCAGTTAATTTTTCCAATAGTCTTCTCCTTCATCGACAATTATGAGCACTATAATGTAAAGACAAGATAGGGAGCTGGGCTTTATATATTGCAGTATGACATATTTAGTATCAGCTGGGTTTTCCCAAGATTGTAGGATGATGATAACCAGCTGAAGAATACTTCAGCTCTGCAGGACTACTGGTGTAGTTTATCAGTCTGAAAAAAGGTTTACTATCCTCTTCATATATAACTCTTGTGACAGTGTGTCATGTGCAGATTTTACAGGGAGAAGCTGTCTTCTGAGATTCACTGCCATATATTATTTTTATGCAGGTTTATGTTTAGAGGCACTTACAGGTGACTAAGATATATTGGTACTCTTTACCATGAGATATAGTGGTACTCTTTACCATGAGATGAAGTTGTGTGAAAGCCTGGCTGTACAACCTCTGTATTCCTTTAGTCTGGCTTTGCCCTGTGAAGTACAACCAATAGTGAGATGCAGCAGGCTGGTCCTATAATTTGATTAAATAATTATTTCTAATGGAAGGGGAAATCAGTTAATAAAAAACATAGAATCACGTAGTGATTTAGGTTGGAAGAAACCTCTGGATGACTCCAAGTGGGGCAAGTGTCAAAGGAGAGCAGGTTGCTCAGAGCCTTGCCCAGTTGAGCTTTGAACATCTCCACAAGTGGAGACTCCAAACCAATTTGGACATCCTTTTCTGATGTGTAACCGTTCTCACTGTAAATATTTCTTTCATTGTGACAATGTCTCATTCCCCATGCTGCAACCTTTTCTAGTTGACTGTATATCACTGTAGAGAGCCTGGATTTATCTCCTCTGTGGTACTGGAAGTCAGAACTTCAAACAGGGTAGAACAGCAGCACAGTCCACCTTGTTCCATTCCTCTAAAGGCTAAACTAAGCCTATTTCCTCAGACTCCTCTCACACATTGTGTGCTCCTGACCCTTAACCCCCTCGGTGGCCCTGAGCTGCACTTCTTCCAGTTAGTCCATACTGACACTCTTCCAGCTTGTTGGAGCTGCTCTGAATGTCCTCCCTGTCCTTTTGCATACACACCTGCCCCCTGGTTCAGTGTTACCTTGCTGAGAGTACATCTCCTCCCAGCAGTCAGGTCACTGACTAAGGCATCACAAAACACCAGCCCCGGTATCGACCCCCAAGGAGCACCATCTGGGACCGGCTCCTGGGTAGACAGTGAAACAGAAGTCACTGTCCTCTAAGTTCAATAGTCTGGCTAATTTTTATGTCCCTTCTTGTCCATCTGTCTAGTCCATATTCTTCTTACCTGGCTACAAAATTGCCATCTATGGTGTAGAATGTTGAAAGCTGTGCTAAAATCAACACCTTCTGTCCTCCCGTACTGCAGAGCTACACACTGCAGCATGGGCAATCAGGTCAGTCATCACTGGCCTGCCCTTCTTCCTCCCCTGTCTTTCTCTTTTATCAGATGAAGTCTGTTACAGGACATCATGTGTGCCTCCAGAAAGTACAGAAGTTGTGGCAGTCCCTTCTCTGTTGGGAAGGACATGCAGCGGGACAAATTCGCACCCTGTTGAAGCAAAGGCTTTAAGGACATGAAAACTTTTCCCCTCAGTGAAGAAATTTAAGCCAAGACCAGCACCTATCTCCTCTTAGAGACGGATGATTGCCGAGCACAAGTGCTCAACTCTTAACACTCAGTTTTTGTCAGCCCAAAGAGATGTATCTGATTCAAACAAGATCTGAGAAGAGATGTATCTGATTCAAACAAGACCTGGCTTTGGTTTCACAGTGCCAAACCAAGATGGAGAAGCAGTTTCCGCTGCAGGCAGCAGTGTCAGCTGCCAAAACCTCGTGTCTCCATGCACCAGAGAAAAGAAATATCCTTACTGCTCCTGTCACCATTATTTACATATTTGTGTTATCATTGCACTCACAGACCAGGCTTCCCAATGCAGGATGCTGCAGAAAGTCTAAGATAAAAGAATGGCCCCTTCCCTAGAGCTCTCATATGCTAAGCCACTATTTTCTCCTCTGCCAAGCAGCTGCCAGGTGCAGCTCTGTGTATATGTGAGAAGCCCGAGCTTAATTTTTAAAAAAAATTAAAATATTTGCTGCAGTAAAGAGCTGTATTTTGTGGCTAAAAAGTCAGAGAGAGAACAGCCTCAGCATAATTAATTGTGGAATACTGCAGCCCCCATGGTGCTGACTGATCTCAGTAACCTGAGGGGGGTGTCATACCTCCCTGTGCTAATCAGGACCTCATTTCTTTCAGCAATGAGGAGATTACCAAACCCAACTCTGTTCTGCAGGAATGTCTGGGCAGGATTTATCAATTGCACACCTAAATCACATTCTCTTTCCTTATACTAGTTCTGAGGATAAGAGGAAGTGCTTTTCCTGAGACTATTCATCAGGCTTTAAAATGCACTTATGAACTGGGGCCATGTAAGCTGTGGAGGTGGCATAGAAATACGCACCCATTTTATTTATATGATTATCTGTTAGTGTAAGGGCAGTAGCCAGCCACTCTAAGGTATAAACCCAAGGTTTATCTCAGGGGGAGATAAATACCTATTAAATAAGAGGTTAAATCTGTAGAAAGCAGTGAGAGCAAGTCTTGAGAAACAGAGAGCACAGACTTTTTAGAAAGACGCTGTGATTGTTGTATATTGATCACCATTACCAATAAGTGTAAAGACCAGAGAGTACTACACTGATGGATAACACTGGGGCTAAAAGATCAGAGTAATCTAGCAGGGATAAAACAGAGTTTTGGTAGGATCAGATAAGCTAGACAGAGAGGAGACACGATATTCTTGTCATCTCTGCAAGTTCTACAGTATTGCCCACTGCAAAACATCCTCTCTGCTGCCTCTAAAAATGGAAATCGAGTAGATAGAAGCTAGATATCAGGGTGGAGACATTAACAAAAATGCATTTGGCCAAACTGGTGCGAAGGAAAGTCACAGCTTGAAGAAAAGAAGACTCTTTCTTTAAATAGCTGCTTAGTCCAATATAGGGGTATGCCACAAAAGTAGAGAAGCACCCTGTATTTCCTCATGTGCTGCCTTGCTAAGATTTATTGTTTGAGGGCTGTGGCTTATGTGTGATATACGAATGCCTGCTCTTCTATCTTCCACTTGCTTTAAGAAACACCGTGCTTGCCTGAGTCTCCTGAAATCCCAACACGATCTGTGCTGTTCGGCTCTCTCCCGCAGACCACCCTAGTGGGATATGCCTTTGACAGCCTGCTGTCAGAGGATTTCCCTGCAGGCAAATTCTCTTTTTAAAATTCCTGACAGAAATGTCTTTTGAAAGGTTTCATTTTGTAAGTGCCTTTCATTTGCTCCCATACTGAAACCTCCTGGAAACTGGATTACCTTCCCATAGATGTCTCTGGTGGGTGTTCTTGTACCTGAATAAAAGGATGCAGGATACAGGTTTTCTGGTCTGATTAGAGGAGTAATTTATATTCAGCAGATATCCAGAAAGCATGTCTGAAGATCTACAGTACGTGACATCTTGAAATAACTGGAGTAGGGTCTACAGTGTTAATTAGGAATTACGTATGTGTCCAAAAAATATGTAAATAAAGTATAACAAGCTAGGAATGCTAAAGATCACAAAGACTGAAGGTACTCAGCAATGCCTAATTAAAGAGACTGCCAGTGTAACTAATTAATGAATCTTCTTTTTCAAGATGATCCTTCTAAATGACAACGCTCTAAAATGTGACTTTTCCATATTCATTTGAGATTAGGCACCAAAAAGCACATTCCAGTTAGAGAACAAAAATAATGACACCGCACCATGACTAATGCCCTGCAGGGTGGCCACAATCAGGGTGCAGGGGTCCAGCCAGAGCAGGTGGCTGTGGACCACCTTTATGGACGTTGGTCTAAAACAAAATGTACAGCTGTTTCCCAAAAGATTACAGAATGCAGTAAGTTCTGTCCTAAGCAAAAGCTTTCCAGAACGTTGAACTTCTTTCCTTTCTATTACCATGTTTTTCAGACAGCGTGGGGTGGAAGAAAAGGGGTTTGTAAAACAAAGCCAGACATGCAGCAAAGTGCTGTAGAGGGACCTTTGTGTTGAAGTCACTGCAGTGCCTCTGAACTGATGCTTTGTTTCCCAAATAAATCACAGGTACTGAAGGAGCAGACAGCTTGGAGCATGGCTGTAAAGGTTCTCTGTTAAGAAGGAGAAATTGTTTGGTCACAATAAAAGGAACATGAATAGTTTTGAAGGCAGCTACCCCACAAGTGGGACTGTGAAGCCACTCATCAGCTTATCAATCATGAGGAAGAGCTCAGAGGGGAGAATGTCTCAAAACGGGGTTGATTTCCTTGGGGTTTTAAAAATAGGGTTCTTAGTTCTTGGGGTGTTAAAAATGATGGACACAGTTGCCCATCCATGTCTCTGGCAGATAAACACAAGCACACACACAAATATATAAAACATATATATGCATCTGTGTTATGCCACACTTTGAAGTATGAAAAGACAAGATGCTGACCCACCTCCCTTGCTCCCAAACTGGCCATTGATTTTTTTCCATTGCTGTAGAGGTAGGACTGAAAGCAGATGTGCCATCGGCATGCAGAGATATAAGGTATTGAATCAAGGTTTATAACTCTATATTGCAAGGTCTGTGGTTACTCAAAACTGTTTGGAAGTTGTTTTAAAGAGGAATTTCAGTTTCCTCCTTTTTTTTTTTCAGCGTGGAAAAGGAGAAATCATGTCCTACATTTGTTTATTTTATTCAAACACTACCACTAGGATTTGTGTCCAGCATTTCTGTGTGAGAAGCTTGCGAAGTAAAATTGTTCAGTGCCTGTGTCTGTAGCTTTGCCAGTAAGTGGTGCTAGCTGCACAGTTTTGTAGCCCTTCCAGGAAAATTAATGGTAAGGATACAGCAGGTCCCATTTTAGAGGAGTATGTTTTTTGAGGAAAATATGCAAATATGAACTGTTTGAACAACACAACTTGGGAAATCATCCTCTGATCATTTTAAGGCTGTGATAGGCACGTTTGATGGAGCAGTGTCCAATTCTTTAGCCATTTTTATGGTTTCTGGATACATCACGTGTGCAAGCTCTGCACATCAAGGAGGTCACGTTCTTAACAGCATTTACCTGTCTTGTGCACATACTATATTGGCTGAGAAAGCACAGATTAGTTTGATATGTACTCATGTACATATGTACCCTGATGCTGAATATGTGCCTAGACTGCACACCGCAGCACTCGGACCTGCTGCAGCTCTGGATTCATGCGTGGATGCCCCGTTACTATGGGGATTGGCTCCGCTGAGTCCTGTGATAGCAAAATCCCAGGCTTGCATCTAGTCATCCAGGGAGGGTTAAAAGGCAGAGAGCCCTTCGGAGGGGGAAAGCATATTTACCACTCAAAAACATGCTAAATGGGCATATATTCACCTGCACGCTTGACTGCCTCCAAAATAGGGAAAATATTAATCCCATCATCTGAATAACACTTATCAGCAGAGGATTTGCTTAAGAAGATTTTCTATCTTGGCCTTTTCAAGGAGGGGTGAAGCTGCTCCAGCAGCTGGTGGGCAGCTCCGGGAAGTCTACCCATCAAGAGAAATAAGAATGGAGGCTCAGACAGTGAGAAGGCACAAGCAGATGTGCGTGGAGGTGAGGGGCTGCCTGGCTGTGGCGTGGGGTGGTGGTGGGGCTCAAGGTCAGGTATGGCATTTTACTGATCCTGCCAGACACACTTCTGTCCTAAGGGAACCCTCACAGGCAAGGAACCAGAATCTCTAGGGCACACTAAAGCAAACCCATGTCTGATTTCTGTTGGAATATGAAAGAAAAGGGACTGATAGCCATGGAGGGCTTTATGGGGTGGTCTTCCTGCATGTTCTGACTCAGAGTAAATACCCATTTATTTCAGCAAGACGGGTAGGACCTTCTCTATCTGATTATTTGTTCATCAAAGCTGTGGGGCTCCCCAGGAGGGAAGTGCTAGAGCTTTTCTTCTTGACAGTGCCAGAGCAAAGAAGCCCCTGCAAGTGCAAGATTTACCCAAGTTTTGTACTCGCAAACTTTGCACCTGGGTTGTCTGCCTCCCTTGCTCCTGTGCTACATTTTGGTGCCCTCCGTACAGTCCAGTCCCTCTCCTCAGAATCAGCCCCTAAGGAGACAGCTAGAGGGAGACCCTGGTCTCTGAAGACTCTCCGACCTGAGCGTGGGGCTTTGCTGTGAGCTGGGGACTTCCATGTCTCCACTCTGGCGAGTCAGAATATACTCTGGGTGGGGAAGGGCTGTGGGGCTCCAGGCTTCTCCCTACACACTGAGAGCATTTCTGTGGAGTGGTGACTGCTGAAAAGACCTAGAACAGGTGCTACCCAAGGCCAGACACGGGGTTTCTGAATGGTGGTCAGTGCTGGAGGGAGGGTTTTGGGAAGGAGCCCTCCTGTTCTGCCTGCACTGCACAGGTTTCAAATCCCCTGAATTTCGATTTCCACTGCAAGGGAGAAAAAACAAAGGGGAGACGAGTTAGTCTCTGCAGAGCAGTCCCGGGGGGTGTCTGTACAATGCTGGTTTCTGGAAAGGTGAGGGAGGAGTCCTCGCAGCAGGAGGGAATATTTAATTAGAGCTACTCTTGCCCACAGAGAGGAGCTTGCGGGGAGCAGGTGGAAAAGGCTTTTAAACACTGCAATTGAACTGCCTTAATCAGAACATCTGGTAAATCTCTTGAGGAGGATATGGCACTTTTGAAGGTGATGGAAGGAATTCTCTTCTCTTGACTGCTGCAGGCAGCTGCTGCTTTTCCAAGCCCCTAATGCTGAAAGGTAGCCAGCATCCTCACCACCTGATGGGCAGGCCCCATGTCTACTCACCCACCAGGGAAAAGAGAAAGTTTTAACTTGCAGATTGGAGTGAGAAAAAGAGGCAGCTACTCACCAGCAGAGAAAACCTGAAATCTTGCCCAAGGAAAAGACAGACTGACTGTGTGAAAATTCAGTGAAACCTGTGTAAGGGCTCTAATCTCAGAAATCTCTTCTGTTCTAGTGCCTGCAACAGGAATTGCTTTCTCAGAGATTCATGTCTGCTCCTTGGGAGCAGCTCCTCTGCCACAGCGCTCCAGCCATGCCGGGGCAACATAGGTCTGGGGTTTGTCCTGCACAAACACATCTTTCGCATTTTAAGGCCAGTGTTTTCTCCTCCGTGCATTCCCAGCATAATGTGGATTTGCAAAGGTGACTGAAAAATGGGCTGTGCAAAGTCATTAGCTACATTGATTCTCATTATTGTAGCATATGCCAGTGCAAAAACAAGCAGCATTTGCAAGATGGATGGGTTGCACCGGCTGGGCTGTGAGTGCCTAATTAGTTAAAATACACAGCATCATAAATGCCAGCACTGACAGCTGAGGCCTTGCAATGTCAGTATGGTGAGCAGCATTAATTTGTTCTGACATCAGACTGCTCCCTCGGTATGGATGCCAAATCCTTGCTCTCTGCTGCAGCCCGAGTCCTGCACCCAAATGCAGGACAAGTGTGTGTGTGTCATGAAATCAGCCCAAGGTACAGCAGCAGCGGCTGTGAGAGGCAACAGCAGCAGCAGGGACAACACAAGGCAAAACAGGCTCTGCAGGAGGCCAGCTAAGTGCTGTGATGTCCTTTTTCTCAGTCTCCATAACCCAAAGAGCTGCAGGAATGTGCAGGCAGGGACTCCCCATTGCTCAGCGTGCAGCTGTCCCAGAAAGGGGAAAGTCGGCTTTGTGGTTTCAGTTCAAAATCAGAAAAGGACTCACTGGATGTGCATCCATCACTACAAAACTGCCTCACTGAATTGAACTCTTGTCCTATCACAAAGCCTGACTTTAATCCTGACAGCGGAAGCTTGGGCACCCATACTGGGGCAGTGTCTGAGAGTGCTCTTGGCATGTCTGAGAGGATCCCATCCTGCATGGCTGGTGTGGGGATTCTTTGCCCTCATCCCATCAAGGAAAAGTCACAGCCTCCAGCAAAATACCCCAAATTCTTTCCCTGCTTCCCCAGCACAGTTAATCTAACCTTTGCCAAGGAAAGCATCCTGTGAATCAGAGGGCACCGTGCCAGCTGATCTGTGAACAATTTAACCGATTTTTCATTAACCAGCAGCTTATGGAGAAGTTGCTAAATTTTATGGGCCATTAGCAGCTTCTGACGCTGCAAATGACTATGAAATTCAGGGTCTTGCAGTTTTGAATCTTGTAGGCTTGATAAATAGCCCTTGTTGGGAGCATAGACTTGAACAAATGCAGTCAGTATGGCCCCACATGAACAAGCTGTTGGCAGCATGGAGAACAGGGGATGTGGGGATGGGAGTGACTGCAGCAACCCACAAGCCTGTCTACACCTCCTCCAAAGTGGGGAGTTTTCTCAAGGAAAGGTGATTTTGAGAAATGTCCTGAAGATGGTCCATGAAGGCGTTGGAGAGTGGGAGTGAGGCAGTGAACAAGGGTTAATGCAGCCATTAAAATACATATTAATTGAGTGCAGGGGAGGGCTGAGCATGCTGACTGCTGTCTATGCATGTGTAGCTGGACATCTGCAAAAATGTCATTTATCCTCATTTTATGGCTGAGAAATCTCCATCACAGAATACCAAAATAAAGATCCCAGGATCACATGCAGGCCACAGGCTGAGCAGGTTTGGGTACAGGTTTGTCCTGGCCTCAGTCATGGGACTGTGCTCCTCTTTTCACACAGGTCCCACAGCAACCTACTGCCTGCCCAGCTAGCCCATGCACAGGGGCAAGCCCTGACTGTCACAGGCTCCCAGCTCCTGAAAGTGTTCCAGCAGCTTTACAGTAGAAATAAAGTTACTGCTTCTGCCTTTCTGAAACTCTCCTGTTACCAGCCACCCCTGAAGGCAAGGGCAGCCCAGACTCTCAGTAATAGATCCCTTGGGGTGGATTAGAGTGAGACAACACTGAATGATTAGTGTTTGTAATATATATGCAGGTTTATTTTGGAACAATTTGGTTGCAATGGAAAGCAGGTATGTAGCTGTTTTGGTTATTACTATCTATAGGAATATAGTAATATAAAAGCATAAAAATATCACTCAAGAAAATGTATGAGGGTAAAGAGAGAAAGAGAAAGAAAGAAAGAAGAAAGAAAGAAAGAAAGAAAGAGAGAAAGAAAGAAAGAAAGAAAGAAAGAAAGAAAGAAAGAAAGAAAAGAAAGAAAGAAAGAAAAGAAAGAAAGAAGATGGATAAAAGTAGAAAGATATTACCAGCCATAGATCCTGTGACAAGACTTGATTGTTGCAAAGTGATGTTCACAGTCTTGTTGAAGTGATAGTTGCAGTCTTGATCTGTCGGGGTGGGGAAAGCCTGTGAAACATAGAGTTCAACGGGTTCATATACTTTCAGTCCAGGTGGGAATGCCCAGGTACCTCCCCGGAGTGGGGAGCTTTCCCAGTCTTCTAGTGGAAGGCCTCAGAAATGAGTCTGGGGGTGCTTTGGGGGTCTTTGATGGTTTATGACACCTTCTAAGACATTACAGCTGCCTCTCGTGTCAGTGTAGCCTACGTGTGAATGTGAATGTCCCATGTGAGTATGACCTTTCCTGGGAGTGGGGGAGGGATGCAGGGGAAGACGATTGGCATGATGAAAAGCACAATCCCATCTCTCAGGATCAACCTCCTTTCTGTACATCTTGTAATCTCCAGTGGTGGGTGTTCACCCCCTCTGCCTTGTGCTCTGCCTTATGTGGATCAGAGATTTTGCTACTGCACACCCAAATCTCATCTCCTCCCCTTGGGGGCTGCAAACTCTGCCACAGCAAAGCACTCTGCCCTTCTACAAATGGGCAATAGTTTTGAGTCATTAACCATTAACATTTCAGTTTCTCACCAAGAGTCGATTAAACCTCACAATTTAAGCCTAGGGTAAACAGTGAGACTTTGAAGATAGGGTGTTCAGTTTTTTTTCTTTTTGTCTGATGTTTAACTTCTAATTAAAACAAGGCTGCTGCTGGCAAGAATAGTCCAGCACACCCCTGAGGTCAGCTGAGGACTGGACTTGAAATCTATGAACTCCTCAACAGGCAGAGCTCCCCTCTGGAGATGGGGATGGCAGGTGGCAGAGCCTTGCCTGCCACTGACCTGGCAGGAAGGTGCAGTCCCTGCTCTCACAGGCTGAACAGGCAAGGGTGGAACCCAGTGCCATATCAGGCTGGGCTGCAGCCATGCAACATAAATTTTAGCCCAGATGTTTTGACCAACAAGCCTTGTTAGCCTTTGACAATCCATGCATCCCAGAACCAACTAGTAAGGCCACCTGAACACAGGAGAATTTTCCGTGATGCTTGTGTTGCTTTTTGATGAAGGGACATGGGTGTGGGTAGAAATGTGGAGGATGAAGCTTGGGTCTCAGGCAGAACAAATGCTCAAATGAAATTTCTGACTCTTTTCAAAGGGAGTTGTGATTCAAGGGGCCCACCAAAGCCCCAGGCATGTTGGGGAAGCCCTGCCTGGGAGGCTGCCCAGGCACAAAGCAGCCCTGATAGCAACACTTGCTTGCACAGCTTGGTTGGTGACAGGCAACACTAGGATTCAAAGAGACAGATTTTGGCACCTTGCTGTGGGGAGGAGGGGGAATAGATGCCGCTTCCACCACTCTGGAAAGGGTATGGAAAGCCAAGACTGACCTTTTTAATGAAGGAGAAACCTGAGCTTCCCCTTGTGTGCTAAATCTGCTGAGTGCACCCTGGCAGTCTGCAGGCTGCTGCCCATCGCTGGGGTGAAAGCAGGTGTGATTCATGCGTATGCCCAGGCTTGGTTTTCTTCTGCCCCTCAGTATCACGCAGAGGTTCCCATTTGGAAGCCCAGGTTTATTTATTAGAGCATGGCAGAGGGATGAAAAAGTGAAGCAGCTTGTACTCCCCACTGAGCTGTGGTCCAGAGCTGGAGCCTGTCACTCCAGCACTTGCCCGTGCTGGATAGCCACCACAGCTTTAAACCATGGCTGCTACCAGAATTAACATGAAATGAAAAAAAGGAAGAGATGTAAAATAGAGAACTGGCTGCTAGGACTGAATGATGGTCAGCTGCTTATAGGCAAGTCAGATGTACAGAACTGGTACTGAGAACTGAGCTGGACTGCCATTTAAAAATTAAAAGAAGATTTGAAAATAGGAAAAACATGACTCAGCAGCATGAAGTCACTGGCTATAAATGTCAGGGAATTAATTTACAAATGAAAATGCACATCCACCTCATGTCAGTGTTGCTACCTGGTGCCTATATCCAAAAAAAGATAAATGCATTATTGCATGTGTCATCCACAACCCCCTAAAAATATAAAGATCCTGAGTAGTAAGTCAAGTTAGGAGGTTATTAAATGGTTGAATTGTGAACCCATTCCTGTAAAGCGTGCAGCTGGGCACCAGGGCAAATGTGGATTGCTGTGAGCAATGCAGCCAACATTTCTTTCAGTCACCAGCCCTGCTGATCTGGGGATCTTCCTGGAACAGTGAATGCACTCAATAACAGTTGGGGGAAAGTAGGCATTTAATGAGAAAAGACTAGGGAGAAATCAGATTTGACAATCTGAAAGTATGTACAAATATATATTAGATCTCCTCAAGGTAGAAGGGTGTGCTCAGCACGTAATGTGTATGTTAGCAATTCAGAAGGAGATCAGTCAGGGTAATATTACAGACATTTATCTGTGCTGCTTTGATCAGGTTTTCTTTTGAAGTTTCCTGAGTAAAAATATTCAAGCAAATGATTTCTCTCTGCATTTTGATACTTGTGCTTCTAAACAGTCATTAAATGAGGAGGCCCAAGAAATGTGAGGAACAGACCTCAGCACCTGTGCATACCTGTGTATGAGCCATCCAGTATTTGGTCTGCCCATCCTTTCCTGGTTCTTGTCTTGTGTGGATTTAAGGCATGAAAAAATTTGTTCATCACCTCCTCAGAATTTAAAATACTTCATTATTCTCTGTGTGGGCCAACCAATAACCACCTGTTCAGGTGCAAATATGTTCCAATGGCCTGTCATCTAGCACAGTTATAGCTGTTTGGAATCATGCATCAGCCTAGAGAACACCACCATTAACGTAAAAAAAAATAAATCTTTTTTTTAGATGGCAGTGGGGAACCCTTCGGGAGAGGTACGTGCCTGGAGAGTCCTCAGCACCCAGCATAAGTGTATACATGGCTCTGTATTCCTGGCAGTGTCAGAGCTGTGTCTTTCCTCGGAGTTTTCAGGAGACTGCCTGGTGGAGCTGTAGAAGTAAGAAGAAGCCCAGTGCTGGCGTTGCTCGTGCTCATGGATCTGCAGTCGGCATCAAAACGCTGACACTGGAAGTAGCACAGCATTTGGCTGACACATACCTTGGGACAGGTGCTGTTCCCATTTTGCCCCGTGTCTGTTTCTTTTCTACCTGGACTTGTTGGATGCCCATTACTTGGCTAACGATGCAGTGCTGTGGCATAGTCAGTGCTATCTTACAGACACTGATAAATAAATCACACAGTTACACCTACGCAATGGTGTGCTCGTTTTAGAACTTACCTATTATCATGCCATATTAATAAGCCAGATCCAGCCTAGCTGCTGGCAATGTGAAATGCTGCTGTATCGTCAGGGGAACGTGATTTGCGAAGCGTTCGGCTCCTGAGGAAGAAAGCGTGCTCTATTTCTTTCATATTCTTCAAAAAAAGTCATGGCATGGAATTTTTATTAATTTGATATCCAATATTCAACCCTGTTGGAACTCTTCTATATTTTCTTTCATTTTAAGTTTCTCTCTATTTGTATTTGTCATAAAAGAGGGTTAGGAAAGTTCAGTTCTCCATTAGGAGATGGTATAGTTTTGAGTTCTAACAACTCTTTATAGGTTGAAAACACACTTAAATTATGTGAGAAGAGTTCCACAGAAACACATTACTTCATAAAGCTGGAAAGCAAACAATTGGAGAAACACTTCTTGCACATTTTTGAACTATCTGTGCTAACTTGCTTTGACCCTTTTTTGCCTTTGAACAACCAAAGAATTAGAGGGTCTGATGGATAATAGAAGTGTAAAAGGACATTCATTCAGGGTAAGTGATGACACAGCAGACGAGCAAAATGGATATTTGCATCAGACTTTACCACGAAGAGGAATCATCTCACATTGAAATGCTAATTGAAGTGATTGTAAACTAAACTGACAGAGTTAGAGGTAGTGAATCACCAGAGTCACGAAGTGCTTGTCCAAGAGTTGTGTGGTAGTTGTCGAAAATTGCCCATTTACCAGAGAAAGAAAAGGAGGGAAATATGTTCAGGGCTCTAGGTCTTAGAAACAGTCAAGTCTGATTTCTTTACCAGAAAAAGATTCTATGAAAAAGACCAAATGAGGCATGTAAGATCTGAGCTTTTCAAATTCGTTCCAATAAACACTGACAGAAGACATATCTATTTTTTCTTTCACATTCATTTTGCACATTACATAAAATACCAAATATTAATAGGAATCCACTGAAGTTGCTTTGTATTAGAACATTGCAAAAATTTTGTGAGTAGGAATCTCTTATCTAATTTTCAGATTTCTTTAAGTATTTAGTGTTGCTTTGAAAGAAACCAAGATGAAATGAAACCCCCAAACACTCCTCTAGTGACACTACTGACATCCTGAATGCAGGTGGAGAACTTAGAGATCCAGTGCTGTTCAACAGAGCTGGGACTCAAGACAAGTCTCATTTTTTTTGCAGATTACAATAACTTCAGTTTTATTAGGAAATGTTAGATTTGGCCTCTGCTTCCTTCCCCCAAACTCTGGATTTTCCTAGTTCTTTCGTGCTCTCTGTACTTTAGATGCCCTTTCTAGATACTGGGCTCCTCATTCCACTCCACAGGTGGAGCTTCTCCGTTTGGCTCAGTGTTCTTGGCCTTGGCTAACCTTCTCATCTACTCAAGAGCTAGCAAGCCACAATCAATTACAGTCATGTGTTTGCTTCAATTTTGGTAAATAATCTAGCAGCTTCCAGAGACAAGCTAAAGCACTTTGGGGATAAAGTTAAAGCAAAAGAGCTGCTATAGTGCCAGAAATGTGAGTGATGGATAAGATTAACAGCATTTAGTTTTTGTTTACTTTTATCTTCAGCAGCATTTTTTCAAATTAAGTATTTTCTACAAAGTCTTAGAAGTATTTAAGCCCTAGTAGAATAGAACCCCTATGGAGTAATAATTATCACTTCTCAAGATATCTTATAATTCACTGTTATCTTTTCCCCAGAGTATGATTTAATTACTGTCATATCAGATGAATTGTATTTTGTCTAATGTGACTGCAACTGATTAGCAGGCATTGCTGAAAGCTGATAATGAGTTAGGCAGCTGAAATTGCACCTAAATGGAGGATAGAAATTGGTGCTCCTGGTGTTGATTAACTGATATTTATTTCACAATTATAAATAAAGCTCTACTACCTAGTTGTCATTTTGCAGAATGTGTTTTCACTATGCCTTTTGGATTTAGAAGAATTGGCATTTCTGTGGGTTTGGTTTCTTAGTGCAAGAAAGCAATTTGCAGAAGTTGTTGATAGGACGCAGTGTGTGTTACCTTAGCAGGGAATTTAAGCACAGATGTTTTTGGAAGATAATTTGTCAAATGACTCCAAGTCACTTCAAATATTTACAGACTCTTTAGAACTGTGGCTTGAATATTTTTTGGTGGATGAATAATTTGAACTGCATTTTCAAAAAGAATATTTACTGCGTGCCACAAGGATTAATATAAAGACATCAAAATAATTCTAACAGAAGACCTTGCTGCCAGCTGAACTTTAGAAAATGAAAGATTTGAGTAAGCGCTCTGGGCATGGGTGACCCAATGTCTTAATCCAGCTGCCATTTGTTATTAGAAAACAAAAATCATTGGTTGTCATGATTATCCCTCTCTAGTTCTGAGAGGGTTATATTTAGAACTCATCTTTCACCAGTGTCACAGATGCCTGTATTCCTGGATCTTGCAAAGTCAAAACATTTTCATTTTCCCTTATTCTGAAGGAATTAAACCATACAGAAATCACAAGTACAGAAGTCATTGCTTCTGGTAGCTATAGACAAGTACTTTATATATATGTATCTATATATGAGATCCACTACTTGGGAAAATCTTCCATCTCTATTAAATCTGAAGTGAGTGTTTAGCACGTCTCCTCCATAATCCCAAAGGAGATGAGACTTCTGCCAGAGGATGTATCCCAACACACTTTGCAAAGGCAGGTAAACAGAAAGTCATCATTCATCACAGTTTTGCTTTTGACGTTGCCAGAAACATCTCCTGGGGTATTTTTAAATTCATCAGTCATAAAATTATAATTTTGTTGCTTTTTCCCAAGAGGTTCTGTTAGAATGGGTAGATTTTGCTTGGTGCTTACCGCAAGCACACACATGAAATGAACACTTGCTCAGGAAATGAGCAGGCTCTGATGAGAAGGGAAATGGTGAAGGAGCATAAGCAGTAGCCAAGCTGTGCTTCTGCCTGACATTAAACAACACATGCTCAACATTTCATGACAAACTGATACACAGCAGAGAGATAGTGAACAAAATCCTCCTGTCTGAGAAACTTGCCAGGGTCACCATTGTGCCAGAAATTGCATGATGGAGGTTTTAAGAAGCTGTATCACAATATCATGTCATTGGCAGATATTTTAAGAAGTAATGAAAAGCGATAATTTGCAATGAGTTTTGTCATCCTAAAAATTGCCTCTTCTGGAGTGTCCTGGCCAATATCCAGCCATCTCAAGCCTCGTTCTTGTTTATGGCACAGAGAAGAGTAATGATTTCTCCACGGCTTGGAACAGCTATGGCTGAGCCAGTGCAGACACATCATTCACTCTGGTAGTCTGCCCTTCAGATTAAGAGAAACTTCCTCTCCTTGTCTTGGTTACACATTCTCAGGGCATTGGCACCAGAATTAGTGCCTCGAATTGGTTTAGCCAGAGGATCCCACTGGGAAGTGGCTCCGGCTATTCAGCAATGATGGCCATTCACTGTCTCACAGCCCTGTAAATACCTGTGCCCCCAGATGATTAGACTATTTCAATTTCTCTTCCTATAGTTTGACAGATATTTGAGTGCTTCTGTCAAATATGTTTAGATTCCTATTAACTATCTAGTAGTTTTAAGATCTGTTTTCCACACATATTATTTAGCACTGCCAGCCTGTCCTAACAGTTTTGCTAAAAGCAAGGCAAAGTCCCAGACCCTGAGATGACCTGTCATGAAACCTTGACACACCACATTGCTTAGGAAGGGGTGCTTAGCACCTTTCCCAAGAGAAAAGTTCACAACCAGTAATCAGATTTCACATCTGGTGTGATCGTCACATCCATGTCCTCAGGGCTGATGCTTGCAGCTGCAGCTTCTCTGTGCCCGCTGGGATAAGGTTAGGGTTACGTGCAGGGTTAGGGCGAGGCACTCCTCAATGTGAGCAGAAAGGCAAATGTGAAAAATGATGGGTTATGGTGAGTTAAAGAAAACTTTAGAAAGAAAACACCATTTGAGGTAAGAAAATTACTATAAAAATAGAAAAGATATTTGGAGAGTAGAGGTTTGGTTCCTTTCTCTAGGAAATTAAAGAAATGCAACATTCAGGTAGTGAGACATTGGAACATCCCTCACCCACTTATCCCTGAAACTGTAACAAAAAGAGCCTTTGAGCCAGCCCAAGCTTTACAATCAGTTATGAAATGTGTTCTTATTTTAAATGCTATGTAATCAGAGAGCAGAAAAAATCTTTACATATAAACGGTGGAATAAAAAAACAATGTGGAAAATACTGTCCTTCACAGCATCTCTGTCCCTGCAACTTCTGCCTCAGTAAGACAGCAAAACTTGGGTTCCTCATTCTCAAAACTAGTCTCTGAGGTCAGGATAGTGTTCAGCTGAGCTCCCGATGGCCTCTGCAAGCCCCACGCTGCCAGCAGAGTTTGTCAGCAGTGGGATACCGGTTTCCTTTGAGAAAGGGTCTTGTTGATGGCACAGGAGAGTCTGCTCTGATCTCAGCTCTCCCAGTGCTGAGCAACTGTCAGTGCTCAAATGCCTATAGTGTGAATCTTGGAAAGGCTGGTCTGCCCATGTGCCTTTATCCTGTCTCCTTTGCCACTGATGCAAAATAATTTGGTCTAAAATTAGTGTGAGGTAGATCATAGAATCATAGAATGATTTGGGTTGGAAAGGACCTTAAAAATCATCTCATTCCACCCTCCCCACCATGGGCAGGGATGCCTTCCACTAGACCAGATTTCTCGGAGCTCTATCTAGCCTTGCCTTGTACACTTCCTGGGATGGGGCACCCACAGTCTCTCCGGGCAACCTGTTCCAGTACCTCATCACCATCACTATATTTTCCTAATGTCTAATCTAAAACTACCTTCTCTCAGTTTGAAGCCATTCCCCGTTGTCCTGTCACTACATGCTCTTGTAAAAAAGTCTCTCTCCATCTTTCTTGTCAGCTCCCTTCAGATACTAGAAGGCCACAATCAGGTGACCCTTATGCCTTCTCTTTTCCAGGCTGAACAAATTCAATTCTCTCAGCCTTTCCTCATAGGAGAGGTGTGGGGCTGGGAAGAAAAACCTTCACAGGGAGGCACCAGGGGCTATTCTGTTCTTTGTCTTGTTGGCCTCATGGCAGCTGGCCAAGTCAGGCTCCATGAGCATTTTACGTGCAATCACCCTCTTCTATACACTGTTATTAGTATTGTTGTTGTTACTGTTCGTTTTCTTATCTCATTGCTGTTTCCAGTAAATTGTTCTTATCTCAACTCGGAATCTCTACCTTTTGTCTCCCCGTCACGGGAGGTGGTGGGCAGAGGGGAGTGGCTGCATGGGGCATAATTTCCAGATGGGTTTAAACCATGACACCTCCCCAACACCCCCATCAGATCCCCAATTGGAGCTCTCCAAATAAATACTTCCAGCCTCAAATTAATTGAGTGTCACATCAGTTATTGGTTTTAACTAAACTTTTGTCCTCAATATGTAAAAATATGTAGCTTGTTTTTTATTTGCTTGTCCTACCCATCTAACAAACCGACACAAATCAAGACACAATATCTTCTCCTCTTGTTAGTAGTAAATAGGAGAATTGCATCACATTTTAAATTGCACTTCAGCAAAATGATAGTCAAGCAAAGCCAGCGCAGCAGTGGCTGTCTCCGTGGCTTTGTTTGTACAAAGCCTGGCACAACAGGGTTCTGCTTTCAGCCTGCCCCTGAGCACTTCTGGAATAAACAGAATAATAGCTGACTGCAACCTTTGCTTAGAAATTTTTGTGAATGGCATTGTAAGTGTCAGAAAGCTGTATATAAAGCTTGCTGTTGCTGTGGAGGTAGACTGAGCTCTGAGCAATTTTGACATTCAGATTTACAGCAGACTTTTGGCATCCTTTCTCTTTTAGAAATAAATAAACTGCCTTCACCCATTTGAATAAAGCTGTTGTTTCATTATCTGTTGCCTCTGTCTCCTTTTCATGTTATGTTTCCTTCAGGTGGGAAAAGTGAATACACAAAAGAATAAAAGAGTGGGAATTCTTAAGTGCCATCATTGCACTGGCACCCACCTTATTTCTCTAGGACGCTCTAGAGTACAGCATTTTCTTCAGAAGTGAGAAAGAAGATGGTGGTGATCTTGAAATGCCTGTAAAGATGTTTATGCAACATATTTGTTAATAATTCCAGCAGAGAACAGCTGGAAACACATAAATAGGTGTTTGCACTCCAACATTGATCTGGTCCAGCTGCCTAATTTCTGCTTTGAATTGGAATAGCTAAAATATTGTTATCTATAAAACGATAAAATAGATATATTTAGATATATCTATCTAAAAACAAGTCAGCTCTCTCAATGCATAAATAATTTTCGATCTTTTTTTTTCTCAGTGGATGGCAGAGAGGGTTGAGGCTTTCAGGATCTAGTCTAACTTCTACATGTCAGAGTTGAAGACCTGAATAAGCCACAGAACATTTCTGTTGTTCTGCTGATACTACACCTAAGATGCTCGTTTCTGAAAACACATTGAACTCAGTTTATGCCAAACCTCACCTGCAACCCCCTCACGTGTGGCAGTGGCTCAGCACAACCACTGACCATAGCAGACAGGTCTGTGAGCAGAGAGGAGACATTTGAGTGACATCTGCCACATTTTCAACAGACCACTCTGTAACACACCGAATATTCTGTTGTTTCTCTCATGCTTTGTGCTTGTCTATGAAGGATAGAAACAAGTGCCACGTCTCATCCAGCCTCTGTCCGTCACCTGTCCCTGGGTTCTCTTCAAGCCTCTGAATGCTCCAGAGCCCTACAGCACCCTGCAGAGCAGATTGCACCAGCAGAAAGACTGGGTTTAGTTTACAGCTTTCTGTGACCTACCTTGGTCATCGTGGCTATTACATGGCATCTGAATGCCTTCCAGAAAGACAGTGGATGGTTGTTGGGGAAGATGAAACAGGAAAGACTTATAAATATGATTGCCTGGTAAAAGATGCTGAGTATATGGAAACTATGAACCAGATAGAAATGAAAGCATACTTTGAGATACCAGGCCTTGGTTACTGAAAACTGGAAAACAATGGTATGGCCACTGAAGGTAATCCCCTCTTGATTGAAAGATACCCTCTGCTTGAAAACAGGTCCAAGGGTCAGAGCAGACCCTGCTAGCTTGGCAGAAGGGGTCCAAAGAGTAGTTTTAGAGTTTAAAATGTAGCAAAGTATGGTAATGCAATGATTCTTATAGGCTGTATATAAATGCTATAGGATTTGTATCTCGTACTAGGTTGGTTGATGAAAATTAGAATATTCAACACAGAAGATGATTTATTGTATTGTAAAGGACTTCCACAGACACTTCTTCACTGTACTTTCCACTCTCCACTTTAGCTAGCTCTCTCTCTCTCTCTCTCTTGCTTGTCTTGCTCTCCATTGCTCTTCTGGCCTGCTCCGAGCTGCGGCTGGCAGCTCTAAGCAGGCCCCCTGTACCCACGCCCTTCGTAATAAACCTCATGCTCTAAGACCTGACTTCAGAGATCCCTCGTCTCCATCAGTCCCGACCGTCCAACCGCACCAGAACATCATACAGACTACTCATACAGACTGATTCTTACAGACTATTCTTACAGATTGATTCTAACAGATGATGATGTCAGCACGTCCTTCATGGATTTCACTGTGTCTCCCCCTCTCTTTCATCTCTAACATTTCACTTTATATTTCCTGCAAGATGTCTCCTTTTCTGGAGGCCACTGTGCTGTAGTTTTCTATACAGTTTCCCTCTCACACACCCCAGGCAATCCTTCATTACCCAGCCCTCAGCATCTGTACAGCCTTCCATGGGAGGCTAACAAACCTACACAAGTCAAAGTCCATCAGAAATCTCTCCAAACACTTTTGGAGTGAGAAGTGCCATCTACACAGTACCCAGGTGGGTGAGAGCAGAATTTAGCCACCACTTCATTTGAGAGTTTGAAGGGCAGAACTTCAAGTGAGACACTTGAAACTGTGAAATAATAAATGTCTCGCAAAAGCAATTGTTACTGACTGAGAAGTAAGATTGAGGGAGGGAGGGAGGGAGCGTGGGCTGGGAGCTGAGTGGAGCACAGGAGCTTCTGCTGAGGAGCCACCTGAGTGATGTGTTTGTGGTGTGTCATAATTAACACCTAGCGGTTTTTAAGCTGATAGTAGGCGCTTCTATCGACTAGGACAATTTGCTAATTCTATGTCTGTGTCAGTTATGTCTTTCTAAAAAAAACAGGATAAAAACATTTACCAAACGTGTAAAATTAATGTGTCTGAGTGCTCTGAATCTTTGCAGCCATTGTGATGTCTGGAGCACTGTGAAAGCTCTGCACACAGCCATCAAACCCCCTTGTGGTGCCTTTGGGTGTCCGCATTAGACCATCTATCTGCCTCCACAGAGCAGCACAAATCTGTGAGGCAGAGGGGATCTTCTGTCATCCTCATGGGCCCTGTATGAATGACCCCCAAACCCTTGGGTTTTTTACATGGCACTGAGTACCTGTGTTTGGGCAACAGAATCAAGGCATTAAAGTCTTATATTTTACATACTAGGCAATATGGGAGCAGTTTTCCTTACATCTGGTCCAAGAATCCTTGCAAGACAGACAGACATTAACATGAGCAGCTACAGGGGCTCAGGCTTCCATCACTCAGCCCATAACACTTGGCTGGTCTTCTCTCGCATTTGTAACTTTGCACCTCTCTGTCAATAAGACACTAGTAGTAGAGTTACAGGCAAAACCAGCTGAGGAAATAAATCCTAATTATAGTTAAACCAAGGATACAAAATCAACTTTTCCATGGAGAAATTTGCATGCACTCTGAATTTATGGGCAAGATATGGATGTTAGTGGGACTCAGGCACATTCATGACTTGCTAAATTACTCATCTTAGTTTATGTACTTTCATTAACCAAAGGACTTTCTGCATATGTTTTACTTGAAAGGGGGATTTTGTTTTCTCTGCCAAGGGAGAACAATCCTGCCTGAAAATCAGGTACTCAGTCTGAACACTGAAAATGGGTTTTCAAAGTCTTGAATTACTTGTAAAATTAATACCTATTAGTGTATCTCAGGTTGTGCTCTTTAAGAACAAGAGGTCTGATTAAAGAGGAGTGAGCTTAGTAATGTTGCTGTAACGTAAGTCAGGAGCAGCTATCATGGTCAGGCCCAATAATCTGGTCTTTTGCATTAGAAATGCAGTTAGAGCTAATGATGAATTTGAAAGATTGTAATCATTATCTAGCTCAATTTATCTATTCTAACCTCAGTCAGAGACCAAATTGCAATTGCTGTTGTTCCTGGTCAAAATGATGAAGGTTACTCTGCTCTAATCCCTACCAGTTTCATAATAGTTCGGAGATAATAACAACAGAGAATCATAGACTTTGCTCAAATGTTGTCAAATTGGACCAAAGCATTGCACAATTGTACTATACACATAACACATATTGGAAATATTAAAAAAGAAAAATAGAAAAGAAAATAGACATTAAATAAAATTAATTATTAATTGGTGTCCTGCATTTGCCCTTAATGTGTGAACCAATTTGAGGCAATTCTGCTCCAGTAACACTGTGGTAGGGTTTAATTTATATGTCATAGCAAAGTGTGGACTATGAATGCTTGTCTTACCCTGTCTGGCATATTTTAGCTGCATAGAAAGGAATTAAGTCCCATTTTTAGTCTCTTTAATATTTACTTTGGCTAATAATACATTTTTTTTATTTCTAAATGGCACAAGTGATGTAGGCAAATCATCTAGATCCCTTTGCAATTACATCTATGAAGTCCAAGAAACCTATAATACTTTTTTTTGAGTGGGATTTTTAACAGAACATTTATAGCATAATAAAGGCATCCTTTTTTCTTTTTTGGCCATATAATTGACTTGGCTCTTTATGGTCTTTGGCAAACATGACAGTAATTAAATTTACAGATCATACTAAATTGTAAGGTGTTGCAAAACCCAGGATAGATGGCAAAATAACAAAAAGAGACCTGCAGAATTTAGAGGTATAAGTAAGCAATAAAATGAGATTCAGTCTGGAAAAAAGAGCAGGTAGGGAACAATGAAATCAAAATACAGAAATGCACAAGCTACATGGAAAGCAGCAGTGAAATTTAAGACCCAGGGTGTTGGTTATGGGTTTGTAAACTGCAGTTGTCATTGGCTGTAAATGTCAGCCCTATAAGCAGGTAGTTTGAGAGGAGACCTGTACCCAACCTGTGATGCACCAGTACAACAAATCCATTCATACTTGGGCAGTTGTAATTCAACCTAAGATGCATTTCATTAATTGGATTAGTCTTTATTGCAACATACATTGCTACAGTGCCTTAAATATGCTGAATATAAACAGTGTTCATTCTGAAGGAGCGGGGTACATAAAACAGGTAAAAGAAATGATGATTAGAAACTGCAAAGGCCACCACAAATGAAGACTACATAAAGAAAATGAGAAGAAATAGACAGTATCATCAGTAGTACAAGACTTGTAAAAAATGTCATGTCAGTGGTATGTACTTCTGCAAATGAGAATATACGCAGAAATGAAATTGCCAGATTCATAGTCCCACATGAGAAAATGTGAGACAAGCATCTCCAATCATAGCGGGAGCAGTCAGCATGGATTCTTCAAGGGAAAACCATGCTTGGCCAATTTGATAAACTTCTGTGATGAAATGTCTGTCCTGGTATATGATGGGAGAACAGTGAATATGTCTGCCTGGACTTCAATGAGTCATTGAACACTGCTGCAAGATTGTTCTAAAAAAGGATACCTGATGAGGTAAGGGCTGGATGAGCAGACAGTGAGGTGGGTTGAAAATCAGCTGCATGGAAATCCCCAGGGAGTAGTGGTCAGTGGCACGAAGTGCAGCTGGAGGTCAGCCACTTGTGGTGTACCCCAGGAGCAGTAGTGCATCCTACCCTGTTCACAATTTCATTAATGACTTGGATGACGGGACAAAGTGTACCCTCAGCAAGTTTGCTGATGATACAAAACTGAGTGAGGTGGCTGATATGGCAGAGGGATGTATTGCTACCCAGAGAGACCTCAACAGGCTGGAGAAATGGGCTGGTGTAAAGCACATGAAGCTCAGCAAGAAGGCTTAAAGTCCTGGACCTGAGGAGGAACATCCCCAGGCACCAGTACATGCTGGGAGCATCTAGCTAGAAAGCAGCTTGGCAGAAAAGGACATGTGGGTCTTGGTGAACACAAAGCTCAACCTGAATAAGCAACATGCCCTCACGGCAAAGAAAGCTAATGCTATCCTGAGCTGCATTTGGCAAAGTATTGCCAGCAGATTGGAGGAGGGAATCCTTCTGCTTTATTCAGCACCACTGAGGCCACATCTGGAGTCCTATGTCTAGTGCTGGTCCCCCCAGTACATGAGAGATGTGGACATACAGGAGAGTCCAGCTGAGAGCATGAAGATGATGACAGGGGTGGAGCATCTCAGCTATGAGGAAAGGATGAGAGCTGTGATTGGTAAGGATGGAGAAAAGAAGGCTCAGGGGGATCTTGTCCACATATATAATTATCTGAAGGTGCAGAGAGGACAGAGCCAGGCTCTTCTCAGTGGTGCCCAGTGACAGGACCAGAGGCAATGGGCACAAACTGAAACTTGGCAGGTTTCCTCTGAACATCAGGAAACAACTTTTCACTGTGCAAATGACCAAACACTGGCATAGGCTGCCCAGGGAGGTTGTGGAGTCTTCACTCTGAGACATATTCAAAAGCCCTCTGGCCATGGGCCTGGACAATCAACTCTAAGTGACTCTACTTGAGCTTCATCAGAAGGTCCCTTCCAACCTCAACCACTCTGTGATTCTGTGACGGAAGAATGAGCACAACATAGTACTTAATCTCTGGGAGGATAATAATGGTGGTCCTATATAGGCTTCTATGGATATGACTTTAATATATTCAGTCACAGGAGATGATTTCTTTGTTGCCTGATTTTGGTTAAAACTTCTATTTAAAAAGATGGGTTTGTATGTGTGCTTTGAATTTAAAATTTTGAATTACACAAATCAGCAAAAACATTATCTTTCTTATCCAAGATATGATGAACACAAATCAATGTAGAAAAAGTTCTGCATTTAATGAAAGCACAACACCCAAGCAATTTTAATGGATTTTTCAAGTTATCTCAGATACATTCTCACTACATAGAGGAAAGTGGGATACATTCAGATTACTGTAGTTTGTTACTGTACTATTATTTTCATACACAGATAGCTGTCATCTCCATAGAAGTCTGAATATATTTTTCTTTAAAACTGTGCATATTCAATTTCACCAAGCAGTTCATCCCTCTGATAAATTTTATCCAAGCTTCATTCTATATTTACTAAATGAAGATTGCAATATATCCATCTTTGGGGGGAAAACAATTTTTTATTTTCTGCACTTCACTATAAAATGTCATCAGTAAATTTCTTCAGCTGATTACAGCTGCAGTACTGATGGGGTTTTCATTGTGTATCCAAAGGACCTCGTACCTCCAGTCTGGATCTGCTGTATTTTGTGAGATGATGGGTGGTCAGGCAGACAACCTACTTGCAGACTTACTGTGATCTCAGCCTCAGCTGGTTCTACAGTCTGCACTGCAGTTCTCCAGCAGCAGGTTTTGCTCCAGAGATCCCTCTTGGCTTTAGCTGCTCCTGGTCCAGCTTTGCCTCCTGCCTTCGAGCTCAGGTGGTGGCAGTGTTGGTGTCGAGCACAGTCTGTTGCTGGCATGATGATGCACCAGGTGCCAAGACCATCCTTGAGCCACTGACTTCAGCTTTACACCTTGAGCAGCCCCCAGGGAGAATCGGAGTCTCAACAAAGTCATCACTTCTTAAACAGCAGCCATTTATTTCCCACTTTTCTTGCTGCCTGATACTTGAAAAAGCAGGAATGAGGAGAGATATAGAGTTTCATCGCACTAAGCAGATTTAAAGAGAGATCAATTTACCTTTCCTACAATACAACATCTTAGTCTTTTCAAATCATCACGAATTACCCTCTTAAAAACTGTTTTAAGGTGTCATGCAGGATTAATGTAGGATAGCCTTCTTCAGAAAATTTAGTTATTGAAATTATCTTCTCTTTGTACAGTCTGTCATATATCATTAGTTTATGAATAGTAGAAACATACAAATAGACATAATTCCCAAAAGTTTTTGGATTGTCTTGCTACATATAATTTCAGAATTTAATAGAAACTAAGTAAATTTATAACCTAAAATGTGCATACAGCTGGAAAACACTTAAATACAGAAATCTCTAAGCACTCAAAATCACACCTAGATTTATACTTATTCAAGAGAAAGATATTCACTGGGTTTTCATTTCATTTGGAGTGGAGATGTAATTTTTATTTGATGGAAAAGAGAAAACCCCAGAAGTACAAAGGAAATCTGACCTCTTAAAAAATGAGTTTCTCATCCCTCTTCCAGCAGTGGAGCCTGTGCAGCACAGGCAGCTCGGTGTTGTGCACAGAAAAGGGTTTTGCCGCTCCAGCCCCTCCAGGAGGTAACCATGGTCCTGGTGCACAGGGGACCCTGCCAGCAGATGGCTCTGAGTGCCGACACAGCAGCTTGGATAGCCAGGAGAGCCAGCACCAGGCACATCCTGGGCTGGGAGGTCGCAAGGATGCACCACACCTTCCTACATCTCTGTGCTCATCACCCCTTTTCCTTGTTTAACAAACCTGATGAGGAATTTTTGTTTCTATTGAGAGATTTCTAACATAACCTCGTGGAAAGCAGCATGGCAAGCCTCCCTGAGAAGAGAGGGGCAGAGCAGTGCTGAGGGAGTTCAGAGTGACATGTCTCCCACAGCAACCAGGGGAAGTGACATTTACCTGGGGAGACATTCCAAAGCTGAACGGTCTCGCTGAAAGATGCTGTCTTGCTTTTGGCTGGGATAGAGTTCATTTTCTTGCTAGTAGCTGGTACAGGGCTGTGTTTTGGTTTTAGTATGATATTAATATTGATAACACACTGATGGTTTGGTTGTTGCTAAGTAGTGTTTATACAAGTCAAGGACTTTTCATCTTCTCATGCCCTGCCAGTGAGAAGAATGGCGGGGCACAAGGAGTTGTGAAGTGACAGCTGGGACAGCTGGCCCCAGCTGACCCAAGGGGTGTTCCATACCACGTGGCATCATGCTCAGCATGTAAAGCCGGGGGAAGCTGGCTGGGGGCCACTGCTGAGGAACTGGCTGGGCATCAGTCAACAAGTGATGAGCAATTGCCTTGAGCATGACTTGTTTTTTATATTTGAATTATTTTTCTTTTTTCTTTTTCTGTCCCATTAAACTGTCTTTACCCCAATCCACAAGTTTTCTCACTTTTACTCTTCCCATTCTCTCGCCTTCCAGCTGGAGTGGCAGTGAGCGAGTGGCTGTGCAGGACCAAGGCTGATATTCCCTGTAATTATTATTAAGGTGTTGCGAACATAAGAACAATTGGAAAATGGACATGAGCCTTCAAATAAAGATAGGTTTGAAATATGCAGTGAATTATGCAACTAATTTTCACAGAGCTATGAAAAAAATCTAGGATTTTTGCTACACAACTGAACAGTATCACAGCACAAAACTTTGCTTTTGATGAATAGTCTGGAGCAAAATATCTGGGCAAAGTGTGGATCTGCCCCATGTTTTGGTATATCACTGAGTGTTAATCACTTCACCCAGGCTGTTAGAGCCAGCCCTGCAGATTATCAGATCTCAGAATAGAGATTAGATGACCATTATTAGCAGATAACTTTTATTTTTCAGAATTAGATTCTACATGGATGAACAGAGAAAAGCAGGAGGGGAAGGCAGTCATTTCTATAGATGTAATTTTTGGAATATACCTACTGACACTTCAGTAGAACTTTCAGGCAGTCCAGGCTTAATTTAAAGAAACAGCAAGTTAAACTCCCTTTTGAGGTTGGAAGTGGATTTGTTAATTTCATTTAGTGGCAGAGCTTGTTTGACAAGTAAGTGAAGTCTGTCCACAGTATCAGCTGATCAGGATTATCACATTCCTGGGGAGAGGATCCGGGCTGAGCTGAAAGCTGTTTTCCTGGTGTTTGTGTCTGCATGCACTTAAAGATGTATATAGGTAGTGGGCTGGACCTGTGAGACAATGGCATGGATGTCAGTAATGAGAAATACTTTATTCCTTTGCCACATGTCAGACCCAGCACAGGAATCACAGCTTTCTAAAGAGCAGTAGTTCCCCTGCAGGGCAGAGTACAGCCAGGGTCACAGCAGGCTGCTGCCAAGCATGTGGGGGCACAGGGCACGTCAGGGTTTTGCAGAGATAAAAGGCATGAGGACAAGAGCTCTACAGCAGGGGGAGACTCTGTGCTCGAAGAAAGCCCAAAGGCTACCGGACTAGGCACCATTAGCTACCCTACACCTGGTCCACGCTCCTCGGTTGCTCTGTAAGCAAGTCAGCAGCTGGCCAAGTAAGGAAGATTCTACACTTCATAGAGGTCTGGTTTCTCAGAGGATGGCCAAACCCACAGTGGCTTCCTTGCCCTTCCTCTGACGCCAGGTGGCTGTCACGTTCTTAAGGACATACACGGGCTCCACACAGGCTGGTGGATTCAGAGGAGGAAGGCTGGCAAAGCCTTGAGAAGTGTTTCCCTGTGCTGCGCCGCACCACCAGCCGTGCTGGGTGTGAGCAACATGGACTGCTCCCCACCCCGGGTACTCGGCGTCTGCCCAGTCTGGCTCTCACTGCCTGGGGGACACCACCACCCCTTCTGCAGGGCCTGACAGTGCTTTAACCCAGAGCAGCTACCTTTCTGCAGCACAAAGAGGTTACTTTTGAAGATGTTAAGCTACCAGTAAAGCACAGCTTGGACTATCCAGGCTTTATTCCAGTTGATGACGTCACAGGAACTATTGACTGCAGCACTTTGCTCTTTGCTCAGGGCACCCCTGCTCGCCAGTGCTGCCTGCATTATCTGTCGAGCATTTTTGCACCTATCTCCCCAAGCAACTGCAGTTCCAGAAGGAGGAGCTGTTTAAATATGTGATAGCTTCATGTTAAGTGCTGGGAGGAGAAAGGTTACTCGCATTCTAGCTCTACCCCAACTTTTTTGATCACTGCCACAAACTCAGTGAAAGAGTAAATTTACGTTAAAATGCGTAGTATTGCACACTCACTGATGCTGATTTCTCTCAGCAGCTTTGCATGCTGTGTATGTTTGAAATACATAGTGCGTTTGATGAGATCTGGCCCTTGCTCCTTGCTAGCAGCTCCAGACTCCCATGGACTGCTGTGGGAAGCACACCAGTCTCAGGGTTAGCAGTGCTGTGCTCACCGAGCGGGAACTGCACGCCTGCCAAACAGCAACAACGTCAGCATTTCTGTGCATGTGTGTTAATGGCTGTCGCCAGCATGGTCCCTTCATAGAATATAGAAAACAGATCAATACTGGGAAAACTGGCACAAAGAGGGCTCCCTTGCTCCCTGGTGTATTCATTCCTTGGCCTCACGGCAGAACTCAAACATAGAATATTTCAAGGACTCTTAGAAGCCTAGTAGCCAGTTTGAATCCAAAAAAATAAACTAAGGTAAAGAGAAAACAGTTAGGAAATTTTTTTTTACTTCTTTTTTTTTCATCTCTATATCTGCAATAAGTGTGTATGAAGGCCGTGTCTCAGAAGTGGAGGAAGATCAGTCAAGTATTCAAATTGAAATGCACAGTCACACTACCAGAGCTAATTATAGGAGAGCTCCTGGTGGTTCCAGGTTACATGAGGAGCCCTATAAACAAAGCATCCACTTTGCTAAACACAACCTGAAGTTTTTAAAGGGAAATAGAAGTGACTTTAACGAAAACTAAGAGAAAAAAAAGAAGGGGAGTAAGGATGGGGGAAACTGAGAGTATAGAGTCCTCTTAATCTAATCTTAATCTAGAATTGAGAAGTTATGATGAATTACAGGCTTATTCATTTTCTGAATTAATGGCCATTATTTTCTGAGTGTCCATCTCAGTGGATTATGAGGCTTTTCTCCAATGCTAATTTTTCTGCGGTAAAGATTAGGAAGTAAGCAGTAATGGAAAGAATACAAATTGCATATTAGACAAAATCTTCACAGTAGAGCAGTTTCATCTTTGTTCTCACCTATAGGCTCACCTTTTCCCCAATTTATGACAATATTCGTGTTGCTTTAATTCCAACCTTGCACAAAATGAAAGCGGTCAAACACTCACAGACTTTTCAGAGGAGGACATTTCCTTCTATTCCAAGTACTTGAACATTTTTCAATGTTCATTTTAGGGAGTTTTGAGTTGCAATTGATGCACTATCTTGAAACATTTTTTCACTGACGACCGCAATACTCTTTCTGATCCATCCAGTGTGTGTCTGTTTATGAAAATGTTGCTGTCAGCTGGTAGCTAACACCTAAGATTCAGTGGAAATGAAGAGTTGAGGTGCTGACAGAAGGTCTCTTCCTCCCGGTGGGTGGAGAAGGGACACCCATTCCCTGGGCCCTGCCCAGCAGTTGTCACTGCCAGCCACAGCACACCCCAGCAGTGGCGAGGATGCATTGTGTGTGCACTGCAGACACCTTTCTCTGGAGAAGGATGGACACAGCGAATGTGATGGATAGATAGTCATCAGATTGCTGCATGCACTCTGAGAAGGCTTTTGAGTTGGATACTGCGGAGTAAGATACAAAACCTGATATAGAACAAAACTGGTATTGAAATTGTATTGTCTGTGAACACTTGCATCAGATTTAATAAATGGAAAGTTTACACAAAGCACAAGGAAGAGGGAATTCTGCCAGAGTAGATTCACTCAAATACGACATAAAGAAAAAACACTTCAGTATCTTTGATCTGTAGAAATGGTTGAAATTTTATCCCATTCAAATTAGCCAGCCCAAGTATCAAGGAACACCAGACCTTGCCAGAATCCAGCCTTTTACTGTGTCATTTAGGAAAAATGGTGGCATTGCCCTGCTGTTGCTGCCAGCACTACATCAGAAGTTGCCTGCAGTTTTCTGTCTATGGTTGCTACATACTGAGCACGATTCTCATTAATAAGTTTACTTTGGTGTTCAAAAGTACTCAAATATCCAGAAAAAGGCTTCCAGGTAAACCGCATTCAGAAGAGGCCCATTCAGGTGTTTGTCTTCTCATGTTCAGGTTCTGGCAGTTTGTAAGCAGGTGTGACACATGTGGGACAGTCATGCAAAGGGGAGAGTTGTCGCAGGGTTTGTTTAGTAACAAATCTTGAAGACATGGCCTCTGTGTATCCCTTCTTTCTCTTATGAGATATGGTCCCATGTCAATATTCTTCCCCTCTCCTTTCAAAAAAAAATTAAAGTAGAATAAAATAAAAATTAAAGGTTATTTTTATCCATTTGAGAGAATATTTGAGAGAATAAAAAAAATGGAATTCTTCTTTTCCTCTTTAAACTCATCTTTACCTCCTGCCTTAGAGGTGCTTGGGTCTCTGTTGTCCAGATGCTTTCCAGAGCAGCCTAGTGCTCTGGGAATCTAAAAACTAGTGCACTGTACTCTAAAAACAAGGATTCAAGCATAGATGAAAGGCTTAGATGCTTTAATCAGACCATCTCCTGGAATTGCAGTCCCCATTCACTGTCTCAGCTCAGACCACAAAGTGACCTGCATCCAGCTCCCATTGTGCAGCACGTGGCTGATGTAAGGGACTGCTGAAGCAAACTTCAGCCCTCCTGGGTGCCCTGAACCTGTGCATTCTGATGGAGAAGAGCTTGGGTGAAAGATAGAAGACTACTAACACAGATCAGTAGCTCTAAGTGAGTTGGAGTTTGCAGGCAGTCTTTTAGATTTTGGAGTTTCAATCAGCAGCTAGATGAAAACCAGATGCCAGGAAATAAATATTGAGGAGAGTAAAATTTTACTGAGAAGGTCAGAGTTGGAAATATCATCAAGTGAAAGTACAGTAGGGAAAGGTAATGAAGCGATGTCTTTCAGAAGTTGGATTCTACTGTGCTGTTCATAAACAGTTATCATCTTTGGTTTTCATATATTTTTTTCCTCACATACTTGTTCATATTTTTTATCTCACTGTACTGAATGAGGGTAGAAGATGGATACGATACCAGCTGTGATTAGAGCACTTCAAAAAGGCTGCTCACCTGAAAGGAAAAAACAGCTCTCCTTCTTTTTTGAGAAAAATTGGAGAGTCCAGGTGATCCTGTGATAGGCATATGAAAACGATCTTGTATTTTTTAGAACTCAGGTCCTAACTTGAGGTTTTGCATAATTTAGTCAACATGATGATGATGATGATGATTCTACATATTCATGATAGTTGTTCTAATGAATAATTACACAGAATCATCCCAGGTTATTTTCATCCTGACTGCTCTAAATCATACTGAAGTCCATAGCGTATGGGTGTGCTCATTTTTACCACAGTGTCCAAAATTTTCATACAGTTTCTCACATAACATTAAGAAACTGAAATCAAGTATTGGTATAAAAGCATGCACATATTTTTTTTTTCCAATATAAAGTGTCATTTGTTGATTCCCAGAAATAATTTTTCTACCAAAACATTACAAGTAGCTTCTATAGAGATCTTACTCATTTTGTTATGCAGAGAGAACTCCTACCATGCAGTGACACTGAAGGTTCTGAGTC
The DNA here is from genome assembly GCA_013399875.1 of Gymnorhina tibicen. Lineage (NCBI taxonomy): Eukaryota > Metazoa > Chordata > Aves > Passeriformes > Artamidae > Gymnorhina > Gymnorhina tibicen. The sequence continues at coordinate 917,159 of VXAZ01001116.1, read as the reverse complement.
CCAACAGAGAGCATCTTGTCTGTGACATCTGACTGTCATGTGGTCATGAAAAATGTCTGGATGGTACTAGGAATATATTTATGTGTAGTTTATTTTAGGGGTGAGGATGACAAACACATGTTTCTAAAGTGGTTGTGTGCTTTAAGAAAACAAAGGAAGGAAAATATTTTATTATCCCTCGTGTCATTGCTTCTATTTTGTAAGCAAAATGTGTGTCTTTTTCTTTGCAGTTCTATACACCCCAGGAAAATCTTTTAACCTTACAGTACTTTACAGCATTGCGTATTTAGGCTGTCAGAAACCAAACTAATTAAACTGAAAAGCTGCTCACTTCTCTTTCTGTATAAGATTAGGAAAAAAAGAGATACAATTACTGGTGAAAGTAGGACACTGAGCATAATTTAAAACTATGTGCAGCCTAGAAGCATTATGAATATGAAATCTTTGTTGTACAAATTACAGCTTGCATGCAGGCCTGGGCACCAGCCTTCCTAGGAGGATGATGACTAATTATAAAGAACTTCAAGAAGGATAAAATGGCTAACATAAAGGCTAGAGGGGATGATCCATGGAGAAAGCACCTACGAGCTAAAGATTTTAAGATGCCTCACATGGTGTCCAAAACTGCTATAAGTGTTTACATGTGCTTGAAAGATACAAACAAGGAGGCATTAGGAGATTGTTTAGAGCACTTCTCAGGGGTATAATTGCAAATAAAGGTAAGAAAGTGAGCAAATGGAGATTTGAGTTGACAATCCAGCCATAATTTTAACAAGGACGTGTAATCGACTGTGAAATAGCTTCCCTAGAAAAAGTGTTAGAAGTTACATCTCTGAAATGATTTAAAAGCAAACCGGACACATCACATGATAAGGCAATGGATGGAGAATAGAGAAGTGGCTCACAGTGTATTTCTAGCTTTTGGTTTAGGCAGTCCCTCTGGCTGTGACCAGTCTGGCTGCCCTCCTTGCTGCTGCTGTGCTTCAGGAGCAGCACTCACCACTGCTCCTGTGCAACATCCTGCCCCTCCAGGCATAGCCAGGTATTTACTGGTCAGAAAGGATGATTCTGTTGCTTAAATATTAGGTAATTGAGAGAATATGGTAAGTTGTCTGCAAGGGGACTCTGTGCACCTTGACCAAGGCTGAGTGGTGGCGGCACAGCCCTTGCACTGCCTCGAGGGGCAGTGCCCGAGAGGTGCTGAGGACCTGGTTCATCACCCACTCTGTGGCTTAGAGGCACTTCCCAGCTGTGAGCTGCCCTGTTGAGGCTTCTTATGAACTCCCCCAACTCTTAACATGGCATTACATATGCACAAAACAAACAACAAATGTGGGGAAATCAGTATAAAAATGTCAGTTTTCTGTGAATTCTCAATGTTAATGCCTTTTACGCTCCATTCCTGCAGTCTCCTACACAGGAGGTTTCTCAGTGAAAATACGTGATGAATGATCACATGGAATGCACGTTACAGAAATGCAAATTTGTCCTTGCTCAGGACAAACACAGGCCCAAGGAGTTTGTTACACCTCTTCTTAGATAGTTTTTTTCACCCAAAAAGTCCTTTGCATTGCGACATAGAGGACAGAAGGACAAAAACTGGAGATAGAATGCTTTCCTCTGTCAGTTAAACAAGGCATCTGCTGAAAGAGTGGTATTAGCAGCAGTAGTAATAGTACTAATATATCCTTGAAATGCATGGTAACGATGGATCTATGGTTAAGACACAGAGTAAGGAGACCAGGAGACAGACTTACAGCTTCCCCACAGGTTATCCGGTAAGGTAGTAGGTAAATTTCCTATTTCCCTCCAGTTTTGTGTTTTTCATCTATAAAGCAGAGGTACTAACACACATTTGCTGTCTTATAGTGACACAAGTCATAATTTTTTAGAATTCACAATTCTTTAAAAGCCTTTGGCAATAAGGACCTCAGCTGCAAAGGCTGAAGAGCAGAGGCAGCACTGGTCATTAATACTGGTGTGATGCTGGGCCTGTGAATCATGCTGGGAAGGAAATCTTCATCCCTGAAAGTAGCAGGATTCTCCTGGTAAGAGATGTTTAGGTGACAGAAATTTGTTCTGACTGAATTAGCTGACATGCAGCTAAAAAAGAAATGAACAGAAAATATATTAAGTTCTTAGTCTTAGAATCTTAAAATAATCTTTGTCATACAAAGCAGTTATCTCCTTTCACACTAACTCTTTTGATCTAAGCATGATAAAAACATGATGTGCCAAATTTGAAACAGAACAGCCAAATAAATCAATGGCAGCAGTTGTGAAAAGCAGGCAGTATGACTGAGTTTCGTTACAAACCTGCAACCATAGAGCCTGATGAATTTTGTCTAAAAACAGGAACACAAGCCCCGCTTTAAATTCACTGATAAAAATGAACTTCCCCTCCAGCTGGCCAGCTGGAAAATATGAAGGAATGTTGAGACCTTCTCTACAGATGATCAATACTTGATTCCACTTGATAAATATGCCCAGAAGTTGGAAATAATTGCCTAAGCACTACAGTGCTGTTACGTGTTTGAAAAATTAGCTATAGGAAATGTAAACCAGTGGAAGAACAAACTAGGGAGTGCATTATCATCAAAAGCAGTATGTTCATGTAGATAAGTAAAGGCTGTTGGGGCTGGGCTGTATTTATATGTGCAAAAAATCTGGGGAAATGACTGTTTAAATATTATATACTCACTTTCTACATGTTTACTTTCCTGATATCACAGCAACTTAGTAATCTAATTATTCAAAGTTAAAAACTTAGATGCACTCTGTATGCATTTACCGGTCAAAAGCTAGCACAAAAAAATAATTTCTTCCATTTCACCCTGACTATCACTGGCAATCTGCATCAGGAGATGGTAAGAAAGCCCATATGTATTTTCTTCCTTTCCCCTCCCCCTCCCCGGTGCAAGCATGTAGTAGCAGAGTAAACATATAATCGGTACAGCAGCTGAGCTCTCTTGTATGTGATTTGGGGCAGAGATCGTGTAATCCAGCCTCACGCAGTCCTGACCCAGGGAGACCCTTTTGGCACAGCTGTTAATGGTTACTCAAACCCTTCCTGACTGATGAGGCTATTAGTAAAAAATTAGCAAAGGGGCTGGAGGAAGAACATGGGTCTTGTAGAAGTCCAGCCTGGTTTTTTGCTGAGTTCCCAGAGACTGTTGTGCTGATGGGACAGGCAAAGCACTGGCCCAACGTGGTTCTGAACCCCACGAGTTCAGTTTCATGGGGTGAGGCCTGGGGACACGGGCTCCTTTCCTGGGGGAGGGACACACTCACAGGGAAGCTGGACCTACCACTCAACTGCACCAGAGCAATTGACCTCTGCTGAGTTTTGTATTTGCTGCCTCTCCCAGTCCCTCAATACTCAATCAACAGAGCTCACACACAGATCTCACAGATGATATATAGTGGCACATTTTGAGATGGGGAGTTGACTTACAGGGATACCTTATATTTGAATTTGTCATATACCTTCAACCACTTTATCTGCTTCTCAAACCTGATCACCTAGCTTTTGCTTCAACAGTCCCCAAATAGGAACAACTCCATATAGCGAATATTTCCTCTTTTTCATTTCAGACACAGAGTTTCTCCTAAAATGACACCTGTGTGAGCTATTAGAAAGGTGAGAATCAGTGCTACAACAGTGACAAATTTTCTTTGCCTAGAAATGTCAGAGCTTTAATGTCCCATATATACTATATTGGATATGGCTAGAAATAGAAACTTTTATGCCAATTGAAAGGAAAAATTCCCAGTCTCTCAATTCTAGAAGACTTTGAAATATCTGACCCTTAAAGTACGAATTATTTTCTAGCATATAAAACCTATTTTTGAAATGTTACAACTAATTCTTGGCTCAAAATATCTGGACTAGTAATCATAAAAGCTCTTGGCTCTTGAGATGGGAAGATATGAAAAACATACCTTCTAGACTGCAAGATTTCTCCTAAACTTTATAAGTAGGTTGTTTTAATTTTGTTTTCTCATTGGTTGGTTGTTTCTCTGTAACAAGCTCCTGGACTGGGTTAATTCTCACAACAATAAGGAACCTCCTGATTTTTGTCTGCAGCGCATAAATAAGAGGATGTACTGATGCCCCTTCCCCAGAAGGCACAAAATAGCTCAACTAGACTTCCCAAATTATCATTCTGTATAAAGCAGAACAAACAGCAGCCCATAATGCTCTAAACTCCAATTAAAATTTTTGCATTTTGAATATGGTTTGGGGTAGGTTTATTAGGAAGTAGGAATAAGGGTAAGGGAATTTTGCCTCTCCATCAGCACCAGCACATCTCTTACCCCGATAGATCACAGCGGATTTGTATTCACACAAACTTACATAAAACTGGGCAAATTTGATCTATAGATCTGCATGTCTCAATGCTTCCCAGAATTCAGTAGTAAGCCTTTGCAGTAGATAGCAGCTGGGACAAGTGGAAAGTGTTTCACAATCAGCTGGTGAGGAATTGCTTGGGCATTTTCCCAATGACGTGACATTTCAGCTTGGCAGAGTTTACACTACCAACCTCCTTATCAGTGTATGGCCATTTCTTGTTCTTATCGTCTTGCTCCACATCAGGAATGTTGTTCCAGGATCTTTGAAATATGGTATGTTTCCTTCTCCCACAGAGTACCTTTATTGCTCTGCTTTCCTTGTGCCTGGCAGCAAAAATTAGGTCAGTTTATTCTATACATTGAAGGCAAACTAATGTGACATTAAACAAAAATTCATACAAGGATGAAGAAAAATGGGAGAATATATCTGTGCATGCTGACAGATTGTTATGCTGTGATTTGTCTGGAACAGAAACATCAAGCCAGTTTACCTCACGGTACCACAACACAGCAGTCATCCGATCATCCTGTCTGCCTCCGCTGCTTAATCAAGCATGAGTCTGTGAGAACACTCGAGCGGTGAAGGCACAGACACGACTGTGTGGGGATCACAGGAGCACATCAGCCCTACAGTGTGTGGGCAGGCATGTACCCTGATACCTTTTGGATGCAAACCCCTGACTGCCTCCGCTGCAGATCCATCCCCTTGCCTTGGTGACAAGCATCTATCCCACATCATTCCTCACTTCTGGAATTAGTCTTCTGTGACAGAGGGAGGCTGTTTACACTGGCACTTCTGCTGCACATTGCTACACTTTACATGTCTTGCCAGATATTTGTGATATACCAAATGACAGGTGCGTGTCTTAATAAGTTCTACCGGGGGCAGGAATTAGTAGATGAGGGAGTACACAGCAGTGGAAGCATCTGGTAGGAAGAAAAAAGATTGTCTTGTACTCTGTCAAGTGTAATTAGACTTGCCAGTTGTCATTGCTGCTAGCGTTTACTTAAATAAGTTTCTCTGATGAGAAACTATCTGACAAAACTCAAAACCATGTAAATTTATGAACAACATAATACTGAAATGGTCTTATTATTAAACAGATACTTTGGAGTTCAATACTCCCTGAGCAGCTTCTCTTGGATATGTCATGGGTGAAGGGTGTAAGGCTTACTGTCAAAGTTACCCATTTGAAGATGTTATATAGGATTTCTGATTTAGCAGAGTGATAAAATATACTGAAAACATAACACAAATGTAAATTACATTTACCAGAATATAGCAACTGCCACAGCTCAATCACAGTACAAATGTGATTTCCCATTACCAGTCTCTATAATATGCTCACTGTCACAATGGGGGAATGTTCCCAGTTGCCAAGAAGGAATGGGTAGATTGAAGCCAGCTCAAGGCCATTGCTCTCTTTGAAATGCTTTTGCTAGTTGTCTAGTTTAAATTCTATGCAAGCCTTCTTCCATGGCTGAGGTCTATTGGTCAGTCTCAAGCCATCAGCCTTACTAAAGCAGAGGTAAAGATTTCAGCAAGTTGTAAAATTTTTACATTAAAAATACTCTCAAAATAGTTTGCTTTCACCAGTAAGCTTTGGGGGAGGCTGGCGATAAGTGTTCTACAGTCTAATTAAGAAGGATTAACATTTGTTATTTTTAATTGTGTCTGAAAACACATTCAGTTTCCCCCTACTGGAGTGCAGCACAGAGGGGTACTTGCAATCCACACCCTAGCACATTTTGAGGGTCTCATGCTGGGAGAGGAGCAGTGCACCACATCCAGCTGCTGCAAACAGCATCTCAGCTCTTGTTTTAGATTCTAATCCTTGCTTTGGTACTTTTAATTAATTATAAATATTTGTTACTTTGTTATTATAATAGTGTGTCATATAATTGCTTTGTTCTTGTCACCTGAAAGTATTTAGAAATAAAAAAAAAAATAAGAATGATGATGCATTTTTGTGTTTTCTTGGCTAATTTAAATTATGGTTCTTGCACAAAACAGCCCACAGCTGGACACCTGACCAGTATGACCAGTGTATGATCAGTATGACCAGTGTATGACCAGTGCTGTTTATGTCCAGTGAGGAGTTTGACTTTATTTTGGGAGCTATCCTATACAGTCAGTGGGAGATGGAAAGCATAAATGGAAACCTCCGAGCACAGTTTTTAAGGAAGGGGAACAAATGAAAAAGATGCTTTGAAAGTGATGGCTGTGGAGAAAATATGTATTAGCCAGACATGAACTGTAGTCAAGTAATAAACTCCCGTAAGAATCACAGAAAACAGCAGCCCTCCACCCCTCTCAAGACACTTCAGGGAGTAATACTGGCTGCTGGTTTGTGAGGTCAAAACATCCACGTGAAATGATTTTTAAGAACAGAAACGAAGTCATGAAAATTGATGAGCTAAAATAACATAATATACCCAAAACCAAGGAGTAAAGTCCTGACCCTTTTACCTTCAAATGGCTCAGTCCCCTCAAGACACGGTAGAGAGTATAGGAAATAGAATTATTTGCCCAAATTTACAAACTCACAGAATCAATGAAAGACCATGGTAATTGTAATATTTTTGAGAGAATATAATTCTGCTATGTTCCTCCAAAGGGCAGACCTTGTCCCCAGGCTAGGTATATGCCAGGTGGATGCTGGCACCTTCCTATAGTATGGCTGGGGCTGGCAGCACCATCGTTCAGACTCTCGCTCTCTAGCTATGGGCAAGCTTTCATAGCCATTTTGTCAATTCATACTGGCAGCGAAGAAATATCACAAGCCATCTACTCTGTACATTAATTACTTTTTAAGTAATGCAAGCAAATTAATAAAATAATAAAGGTTGTCTCTCCCGGAATAAAAGACAAAGAGAAAAATGGCCTAAATGTATTGAGAGCATTATTAATTGTCTATAGGCCCAGTGACTGAGTTTCATCTACCCTAGTTAGGGCTCTCAAAGAGTGAACTTTCCCCTCTGGGTATGAACTTACGCTGAGTAATGATGCAATTGCCCCAGACAGCAGATCTAATTCCCCTGGATTGCTAATAACACCCCAGATGTCCAGACACTCATTTCGAGCTGCTCAACCCCAATTAGGCTCATTTGCTAGCTCACACCCTCATGCCTGAGAGGTGACTGCAAGACATGCCATCCATCACCTGGCACTCTCATCCCCTGCCTTACCCAGACGGATGCACAGTCCTGCTCCCTCGTGCCACAGATGCCCAGCGGGCAGTGAAGGTGCCCAGCTTGGGTGGCACAGGGGCTGGCCACACACCTGAAAGCTGTGTCACAGTTTTCCACCTCTTGCAAAGCCTGATTAAAGGATGGGGCTGCCTGACAAGCTGCCTTCCCTAGCCACAAGTGCTACTCCAGCACAAGTCTCTGGAGAGGTGAGCAGTCCCCAGTGCACACCCCAGTCTGTCCTTTATCCATGTTTTCAGGCTTCCCATACTTTTGATGGGAATGTGTGCACACTGTGAACTTTAACTCTCCTGGAATAAATTGGGGACAAGAGAAGGAGCAAAATACAGAAGATATTCTGTGGTTATAAAGGAAATAAAGAGTTTCCCTTACTCAGCTTCCCACTCCTCACAGGTACTCAACACACAAGAGCCCAGAGAGGCAGAAATCCTCCTTGGCAGCATCCCCAGATGCATCAGAGTCACACAGGAGCTTCATACCCCAACCCACGTTCATGAGTCACCAACCTTCCCCCACTATGCAATATCGTGAAATGTTCTGCCATTAGAGACCACACTGCACTGTTTTCCCCATTTGGCAGAAGTTCCTATGCATTCACCTTCCAAGACACACAAACAAGCCACCCACACAGATAGCGGATCCCTCCAGGACAGAGGTTGTGGGAGATGGTGGGCTTGTCTTTCCTGCATGCATCCCCAGGAAGCAGTGAGAGCCATGTCAGAGAGTTTGGAGGAGGTGAGGAGCCAAGGACAGAGAGGGTTTATGTGGAAGGGGCTGATGGAGGAGAAGCAGTCACAGTTGTCACTCAGACTGAGTCAGTGACAGTGGGCTGTTACTGACTGCCACAGGACAGGAGTCATCAGCAGGAATTTGGGGGGTGTGTGTGCACTCCCACCAGTCACAGCAGCTGGCCATCGCTGTCATAGTGTCCAAAGCTGGAAACAGCACCATGGGCTGGCTCACCCATCCTTTTCACCCCTCAGCCTCAGGTTAATGGGATGGGAAGGAACTCAAGGTCTAATTTCTGCCTTATACTAGAGGGTATGCTAACAAATTAGTTTCTTGATGTACTTGCAGGGCACGTTCACAAATTCCCTCGGAGACCACGCACTAACCAGTACTAGTCATCAGCCTGGGCATGCACGGAAAAGAGCCAGCGGCCACAATAGTTCCAGTAGGTTTCACAGACATCTCAGGAGAGGTGGTGACAGCAATTCTGCTGACAGCCTGTCTAAAGGCCATTGCAAAGGCACTGCATAATGCACATGCGTGGCTTGACCTGAGACTTTTGATGCAGACCTTGTCCATGAGACCTGAAAACTGGATTGTAGATGAAAGTCAGAGGATTTAACAACCAAGCAGCCTCCTGCAATGCCCAAGTCTGCTCCTTTAGGTTCTCTGAGCAGGAATTGGTGATAAATGCACCAGGCCAAGTGTGGCAGCTTGAGTTCAGGATCTGTCTTCTGTCTCCTGTTGTGTGTGTCTCCAGGTACAACCTCTCCTGCTCCCCAGCCCAGGTTGCCACCCCTTCATGGCCAGCCCCACCAGACCATAAACCATTGTCCTGCGCCACAGCCATGGGGCTTTCCCCAGTGCAATGGATCCCTGGCAGCACAGTCAACCAGCTTATTTACACCAATCTAATTTATTTTATTTGCCAAAAATATTTGCTGTTATTTTCATCTCCAATACTTTCTAATCCAGGTGACCTAAACAAACTGGGACAATGATGACTGAGATTTTAGCTGAGTACAAGACTCAAACAAAGCAGCTGCTCTGGAAGGAGCTGTGAACCCCAGTGCTGTGCTTTCACCTGGGTCTGAGGGGGCTCTGTGACACTGGGAGGCTCATACTGGAGTGTGATACCATTAAAGGATCGGAGAACATGGCAAAAATTGGATTTTTAGCAGAATACAAGCTATAAATGTTGACTGTAACTGGTGACTATGTGTTTTGTCTTAAACTTGTAAGAACTGAGGAATGGGGCCAGATTACTATAAATACATTATTTTTTGTTTTGTCATTATTTACAGTTCTGGTTTGGGGAGTTGTTGCTTTTTTTTTTTCCCAGATGTTGGCATGAGTAGATAGCAATATCATGGTCTTATGCATTTAATACCATTTTGTGGATGCTATGTTGCGTGTACATTATTTACTTCTAGCACAAAGAATATATTAATTATTCAATGTGGCAAGAATTGAGCATCAAAATGCCGCTGGTAATCCTGAATTACAGATTGATCTGTATTTATATATGTTTTGGTCTTACGAGGTGCCCTTTTAAGACTTTCCCTCAGTGGATTGTTTATCAATATAATCCTGATTCATGTCAGTAATCAATTATCAGTGCAGGTGTACACTCTGCCACTGACAAGATGCCATTGCATCTAGCCTTCAGCCTTGTGCTCCTGTTCTCCTTGCTCCAGCACCAGGGACCAGCCTCATTCAAAAATATATGCATGTGCTACCTAGGCAGTGGCCATGGCCACATACAGCTTGGTCACTGAAGTTGCTTATCCCCTTGCTCTGGGCAGGGCAGCACTACAGCTCATGCTCTGTGCCAGCTGCTGGGACAGGAGCTGGTGCCATCCCTCTCTGCTCAGAAGATGCAGGGACACTCCAAGACATTCCAGAGTCCTGCCAGCATTGTGGTAGGTGGAGCCTACCCAAGTGCAAGGGAAGCTGGCTGGTAAAAACTTGGCAGAGGGGGAACCTGGAAGGTGGTGTCTCTCAGAGCATCAAGCTGCTTGCAGTCAGTGGTATCTTGCACCTGTACGAGGCAGAAGCCTTCTAGTTCCTTCTGAGTTTGTCATTTCCCCATGTGGTGCCTTCCTGTCACGTCTGTGAATGCCCCCAGCACTTGTCAGGCCATGCCTGGAATATCATGTTCACTTCTGTCCCGATAATTCAAGAAAGACACAGAAGGAGGGTCCCAAGGAAGACTATGAAGATGACCAAAGAACTGGAGAACCTGCCCTTTGAGGAATGACTGAAGGAGTTATGTTTTTAATCCACAGGGAAGAGAAGGCTCAGTGTGCACCTCATCAAGTATTCCAGTACTTAAAGCGTGGCTAAAAAGAGGATGGAGGTCCCCTTCTCTTCACAAGGCAGCTCATGGAGTAGACAAGAGGTAACAGATACAAGTTGCACCAGAAGAGGTTTTATCTCAACATAAGAAAAAAATTTTTTACAGTGGAAAGAGTCATTCCGTGGAATAACCTCCCCAAAGATGTGGAAAGTTGCTGTTGCCAGAGGTTTTCAAGATGCAGTTGGTTAGGATGCCAGGTAAACGTCATCTAGGCTCCTTCTCCCACAAAAGGTTGGACCAGATGGTCTTTCGAGGTCCCTGCAAACCTGGGCAGTTCTATGACTCTGTGGTTATTGTCTTGTATGAGAACAGTTTTTCCAGTCAGGGTTCTGCTGTCTTAATAATGGCATCATAAGCGTGTCCAACCATGTTTCAGCTCTGACTATAACCATCTCCCAGTTACGTGTGTACTTTCTCACAAATAGCAAATGGGAAGGGAGCACTGGCCATGTGATAAGCAGCTATCTTCTTCTGAAATTGTGGGTCTGGTAAGGGCCGTGGAGAATGTAGCTTAGGAGTCCTTAAGAGCAGGCATTTTTCAAACCCATGAAACCACAGACTTTTATACTTCAGGCACTTGATACAGCTGAAAGTAATTGCTCCAGTGCTGAAAAACAAAATTGTTCTCTAGGGAAGATAGTGTTCTTTAGTTAAAATCACAGGAAAATAAATAACTTACTTTTCTAAGAGAAAGCCAAAAATGTCATTTAGAGCAGAGCAATCATTCTTAAAAGGCAGCACTTGTCTGACACGACTACAGAAACAGCACTCTTCTCAGGAAGGAGCTTCTGTGGTTATTATTGTAATTTGTGCAGGTCCAGCTGCCTTGCCAGCAGCATGTGGAGCAGCTTTAATCAAAGTTTTAAACTAATGTGGCAGATATTTATGATAAAAACAGTGGTGTCAGCTGTGTCAGATGCTGTAAAAAAAACCTCAAAACAATCAGCTGTCAGATTGATTAAAAACCCCCACGTTTTCCCCTGAAAGTGCTGAGGTAATTCAAGAATAAAAATTATAAAGAGCAAAATTAATTTAATCAAACAATTTCAATGATAAATTGCAGCTGGGAAAGCCTCCTGGGGATGCAAAGAACATGTTTATATTGTCAGGTGTGTCAAAAGGAAGATTAGCTAGAGACACAGTACTAACAGGGGAGAAGAAGGGAAAGTTGTTTCCCTCAGTTCTCTGCTGTCGGAGCATCCCAGAAGAGCCATCTCCCACCCAACAGGGCCAAGTGATGTCCCCTGCCTGCTTTCTGCCCTCCTCAGTCTTGCGCCAATGAGAACACCTGATTCCACAGAGTGTCAGCAACAGTAAGAAGTCACCTAATGACTTACTCTTCTGAGTCTGCTCCTAAAACAACAGCTTGGGGTGCATTATGGGTCACGGTCTGGCATTGCCTGTCCTGCTGTGGGGCCATACAATAGGGCCAACCCGTGGCTGTGCTTTGCTGTGGTATTGTATCACCCCTCCTCTCACCACCTTGGTGATGGTGGGCTGGGACCACGCCAGTGTGCTGAGCCTGGCAGGAACAGCCAGTTTCTGAGGGGCAGGACTCCAAAGACTGCACCTCTGTGGGGAAATACATCCTGTTTCTCTGTGTTTGCTGTGCAAAATGATAAGGCTAATGTGCATCAGGTGAAGGTGGGGCTAAACAAGTTTGGCTTATATGAGATATGCAATCACAGTCCATGCTAAAGAGTAAGTACATTAGAAGGGACAGGTAGGAAAATGATCAGACAGCCCTGTATATTAATCCTAAATTTGAAAAAAACCCCCTAAACTAATTTCCTTGGTTGTTTCTGTATTTTTAATGGGAAAATTAATATGGGGAAACAGAAAAATGAAACTAGCTGATCACTTAGTGTCATGCATTAAATGTTATCATTCAAGAGTGTTGTAGACAGAAGACAGCAAATATTGTAGATATGTCAGGGATGATTCAACATTACTGAAATAACTTGAGAACATAAGCTCTCCTTTACCACTGTCAGAATAGCTAGACATGTTTGATTTAGTTCATCCTGCTGTGCCGTGTTGCTCTGCTTTTTCTGTTAACTCCTCGATTCAACCTCACAATTGGGAATTCAGATAACACAGCCCTTCACTTCTGATCTTAGTTGAATACCAATGCCATAATTTTATGCTTCCTTGCTTTCTCTGCTCTCTGACCTTTCATGTTTCTTAAGGGACATCTCATTTCCTCTAGCTTTCAAAGACCTTAACACTTATTTCTTTATATTGGTGATACAATTAAGTACACATCCTTAATTGAGTTACAAGCAAATACATAGAATAATAACAGGGTGTTTATCTTTGTCAACCCTAGACAGGTAATTAAATAGTCTCCTTCACACTCTTCTAGGCAAACAGAACCCTTTAAACTGATATGCCACCTTTACATAATGTCAATAGACTGTCTTCTCCTCTCCTCTGTTTAGACGGCCTTGTGTATTCAACAGAAAATGCAAATTTGCCTTACTCAAAACTCAGCTGGAAATAAACCTAACACTCCTATTAGTCTAGTTCCTCCGGTTCAGAGTACACTAAATTAGAATTAAAAGTTACTACATTGTTAGAGCTGACAGAGCACAATTTCAGAGGTCACACCTTGGGTGCAAAGTCTGTTCAGATTTTCAGTGCAATACTTCGTGATAAGTGCTTGGATTTAACATATATATCAGCTAGGCAGAGGAGCAGATTTTCATCTATGGTAAACTGATGTGGCTCTATTAAAGGTCAAAGGAGATGATTTCCACCACTGAGGACATAGCTGACCAACCATTCATGTCTTATCCCTTTGCCCTTCAGAAGAGGAGGAAACCCTCTGGCATTCAGCAAGGTACTGACTGCTAAAGGCTCTGCTGAGGAGCAGCTGAATTTCAAAACATTTATGTAAGGCTGTTGAAGAGGAATGGTCACATGCCAAAGGCTCCAAAGCACAGTCAGTTTGGATTTTGTAATCAACATGCCACTGGCGGAGACTTGGGCTCAGCCAGTAACCTGACCTGGGATACATCAACTTCCAGAGGTGTGGCTTCAGCTTGTAGTTTTCTCTGCTCTGTATTATTCCTCCACTGCTACCCCACAGGGTTTGGTACTTCTCCTCCTACCTTTCCAGTAGCCTTGTGTTCTCTGTCATCATTTTCCACTACTGGCCCCAGGGATCTTAATACCCCTGAATTAAAAGATGCCCACAGAAACACAGACTGCACAGCCCTTTTGGCCATAGGAACAGCCATCTTCTGGCTTATGGCTTCTGATGAAAGCCAGTTACAAGCATTAAGATGCACTTCAGTCGAGTGTTGTGTGGATTATGGATCCCATTGTAAACAAGCCAGCTCATAGTAAGAAATGTAAGAAACATTTGCCCTGAAATCACTCCACCCTATTTTCTGCAAAATTGCTCTTACACATATATCATTGCTCTGCTATAGAGAAGAAAATATGTAGAGCATAAATATTGACATTCATATTGTTCATACTTGCACATGCTAAAGAAATAATTTTTTTAAAGGTTTTCCATAAAGATAGCTGTTGGAAGGTTAAGAGAAGGAACAAACACCTTAGCAGTGCCTCAGAGTAGTTCTGTTTCCTTGGAGATACCTTTTAATGTAGAAATAAATAAGAAAAGCTCATGGTTCACAGCAATGTGCTTCTTTTACCTAGTCTTTTAGACAGAAAAGAAGTATGAACATGACAGTGCCTTACCCCAGTGGTGATGTTACATAGCCTCATAGCAGTGATACTTGGTTTTTAAATGCTCCCTTGGGGACCATGCACTTATTTGCAATTGAGCTATACATAACAAATAATAATTTCCTGTTGTTCTTGTTATTAATTTATTACACATGAATATTTCTCCTTGATAAAAGGAGTTTTGGAGAATTTTCAAACACTCAGACAGAAAAACACTCACAAAGCCACAAACCCAAAGCTGATCAGTATGTCTTGGATATACCATAAGGTAAAAAACCCTTGGGTGCCCAAAGACATGTCCAGATGTCAAACATCTCTTCTCAGAGATGTACAGGTAAGCGAGTCCCTTGTTTCAGGTATATGTCTGCATCACAAAATCAGACAGAAAAGTTCTAGAAGAGAAACAACATAGAGAAGAGCCTGATAGCCTGTGTGCTGGAGCAGCAGGCAGGCAGCCAGAGGGAGTGCAAAGGTGGAGAAAAGGACACCAAAGGAACAGAGAGCAGTATCATCAGGCCAGTACTACAGGTACCATACTTGAACTCCAGAAAGGACCAGTAAAACAAAGTAATGGGATTTGTGAAAAGTCAGGACAGCAATGAGGAAGAGGAAAAGCTGGGGGAGGAAAGCAGGAGTGCTCAGAAATGCTGCTATGGCCATAAAAGGAGCAAACAGGGCTGGGTCTGAGAGCCAGGAACTGTCAGGGAAAGAAAAACCACACCAAATCTCATCAGGTTTGCCCCCACCTCCCATGCACCATGTGGCACTGACTGAAAATGACAGATCATCCTGTCTGTCCTTGCAGGCTCTCTGCCTAATAGATATGGCAGCTGATTTTCTCTATTTATGACATTTTTCCACACTTGCTTAGGGCAGAGCAAAGTGAGAACTAGAACTACCTGAGATCTGGCGGAAACAAATATTTAAGCCATCTTTAACAGTGTGCTCAAGACACTTGCAACACAGGCAAATTCAGCTGAGTTGAAAAAGCTGGTACATGGACAAGTGTCCCAGATTTAATTTATGATTGAACTTTTCCCCTGCTTGACCTATGTTTCTGTCGCTTATTAAGGAAGACATAGTTCAAATTGTTCAGTTCTTTGAGACAAAAAGCAACTACGTAGCATCTGTCATTGTTTGATCACATTGAATCCTATAAAGAAAATTAAAAGTAGAAATCACTGGTGTGAAGTGACATGTAATTTGAACTGAAATACGTTACTGCAAATCTCATCTGTAGGGAGCCATAGGAAATGGAGTTGCCAGACTACCTTAAAAATGACTGCTGTATTTTGAAATGTGGAGTTATTTTCAAGAGAACTAATTTTCAGTAGAGGGAGCTGCAGGATCAGGTCAGACTTAAAACACTGAATAGCAGTCACTGCAGTAAGGTAGATTAAAAAGTATTTACATTAACGTGCAGAATTATTAAACAGTGTACCAGAGGGTTTATTATAAAATTATTTAAACTTTAGAACCCTCCACTGCATCTTAGGGTGTGAAAAAACAAGTGACGTATGTAACTGCATGTAATGGCATTTTTTGATGTTTTACTGAAAAATAATCTTCTCTTTTCCTGGACTATAGGCACTGATTTGTAATACAAAGACTCCAAAAGCAGAACAAAGTTGTATTTCTTCCCTTATTGAAAGCTAGTGGCAATATTTCCAATATGGTAACTGTAGACTGCAGGTTCAGAGATTCAATCAGTGCACATGAGAGAGCAATAGGCAGAGTTCTCTGTGCTGTCTCCATCCCCTCTTGTTTGTATGCAAAATAATCTGCTTCTTCCAGAAGGCAAAACTTGTGTGTGTGCAATTTTCTGTAGATGTGTCATTTTCAAGGGCTATCCTTTAGACTCAGCACGCGCTGAGCCTTTTTCCTCTGACACGTCTCTACCAAGGCAGGCCAGCCAGTGACATCTGAGCACTGTGCTGTTCACAGATGTTTAGCATTGCTCAGGCTAGCGAGCCTTCTCTGTGCTGACACCACTGTGTCGGCAGTGTCAGCCAAGATGGAAAAACAAGATCTTGACAGGTTCTTGAACAGAGAAAAATGAGGTTACAGCAAAATATTTGATGTTATTTACAAGTCTCGGACTACATCCAAGAATGCAGGCATGTCTTCCAGCGGACCTGCATGAAGAGGCCTTGAAAATAAATACACCTTTGTCACAATTATTTCAACATGTCAAATTGCTCCCAAATATTCACAGTCAAAAATATGCTGTACCACGGGAGCAGCAGCAGTAGAGCTGCTCTTCAGTCACTCATGATGGATGCTTCACTGCACCAGTCTTCTCCATGACACATCCCTGCCACCTGGCATGTGACACAAACCCAAATGACAAGGCTGTGCTCTTCCACCTGAATTCTTGTGCACCACATAGGCCCTGCTGCCCTGTATAGAAGGTCATGATGCAGCAGCCTTCCAGTGTCAGTATTCTTCCTGCTCATTAGGAGGTTTTAACAGGCTGGTATTCACAGAATCACAGAATATGCTGGGTTGGAAGGGACTCAGGAGGATCATCGAGTCCAGCTCCTGGCCCTGGCTCAGGACACCCCAAGAGTCACACCACTTGCCTGAGTGCACTGTCCAAACACTTCTTGGGCTCTGTCGGGCTGGTGCTGTGACCACTTCCCTGGGGAGCTATTCCAGTGCCCAACCACCCTCTAGGTGAAAGCCTCTTTCTAATATTCAACCTAAATCTCCCCTGGCACAATTTCAGGTCATTCCCTCGGTCACCACAGAGCAGAGATCAGTGTCTGCCCCTCCTCTTTGCTCACGAGAAAGCTGTAACTGCAATGAGGTCTCCCCTCAGTCTCTTGTCCAGGCTGAACAGACCAGGTGACCTCAGCCGCTCCTCATACGGCTTCTCCTCAAGGCCTAGTTGGCTGCAAGGACAGAAAGGCAAATGAGAAAACAGGAGCTTGGAGAGAGCTTTGGGTAGGTAGAAAAGCCACCATGCTGTACCCCAGAGCATTTCAGAAGCCATGCTGCCCAAGCCATTATTTAAACAATGGAGCATGAGTAACTTGCTGGAGGCCACCACTCATGAGATCAGGCTTACTGTCTTAGTGATCTGGGACTTGCATCAGGACCTTTCAACCTTTCTAGTGCAACATAACCACCTACAAGTGCTTTATTTTTAGATCAAGACCCGACTTGCCAGTGCACTTGTTTCCAGGTCTTGTTGCTTTCAGTGAGCTGGCTGCGCTCAGCCCCTGCAACTCTGTTGCACAGCAGTCCACAATCACCAAGTGCATTACAGACATTGTTAACACCATCACTGCCCTCTCCTCTACTTTGTATAAGCTGTTTTGTCTGCTCCCTGTTGGTTGCTGCTCCCAGTGTCACTGCTGCAATCTAGAGGCAGAGCGTGGCTTGTGTCAGAGCCATCAATGCCGTGCTCATCCTAACCCACGGTCCTTTGCCAGGCATGCTCTGCATCAGTGCTCCTGAGGGCCACAGGTCACCCCTGCTCACCCAGTACTGGCTGCCCAGACATGGAGATACCCACCTGCTCCTCCTGGTACAGACCTGGGTTTCCCAGGACACATTTCAACATGTGTAAGAGACAGCAACTGCATAGTCATCAACAATACACACTTTTCTGCTAAAATGTCTGAGGCCGCAGCTCAAAGACAAGGGCCACCTCATTTCCTGATGGATGTCTGCTGATTACACCTTCACATGGCCCATGTTGGTCCTGTTGGTACTGTCTAAGGCATCAGTTGATGTTGGTAGAAAGGGCACAGCAGGAGTCATTGTGGCCCAGTGTGAGTTGCCCAATCTTTCTGAAGACAGCAGGGATGCAGTCCCACCCTAGTGGCTTCAGGAGAAACATTAAAACCACAGTAACCATAGTTCCTTTCACTGATGCCTTGCATTAAGGGCATAGAAAGGCATTTTCCACTCCACAGGAAGCTCTGGCTGTCACTACTGTGGGATATATGCTGTGTCCTGGAACTGAAGAGAATTCAGATACAGCTATTTGTGCTTTTAAACAGGAATAACACTCACTCCCTTAGCCACTGCCCATGCCAAGTGGAGAACAGAGTTCTGGTATCTCAGCAGCTTTGTTGGAAGATATAAATCAGAAGCCCTGATAGAAACCAATGCAAGCAGCCGTAGCCTCCCACTCCCCTTGCATGTGCAATGTGAGGTGCATTGTGTTGGGTTTCTTCAGTAAGGGCAGTGTGAATCAACAACCCTTTCATGGCCTCCTTTTTCCTCTGTTTTATCTCCAGTGAAAACACTGAATGCAGACACCTTTGCTAATAAATTCCTGCTGTGCTTTCTTATAGCAGTGTTACAGGACAGATTTATCCAAAACCAGTGAAACTTCCTCCAGCAAATGAAGGCAGGGCAGACAGCAATGGCCTTCAGTCCCAAACCTGAGCAATTGACACAGGTATGGTGCAGTGCTTTATTTACTGGGTGGGTGAGTTTGGACTGCTGAGTCTGCACAGCCACTGATCTTTGGATATTCCCGCTCACTGCATCCCTCTTCTGCACAGGTCCATCCATTACTGCCTGGTGTTCCCACCAGGAAAGCTTCAGGATGGACTCCCTGAGCACAGGAAGCAGCAACCTTGTGCTTCTTCCCCGCCTTACCTTCCTTCACTGAGTCTGTAAACTCTTCTATGCAGCAAAAAAAAAAAAAATTCTTCTGTTGGCTCAAAGCTTTGCCTACACACAGAGTAGAACAAATACTACTATCTGCTGTTCTGGTGAAAGAATATGCCTATGTTTACTCTTTCCCAACCCTAGTCAATGTGTTGAGGATTTTCTGAAAGTCTTTACTAGAAAATTACAACCACAGCAACACCCAGGTATTCAAGTTTTGCCTGTTTTCCATAGAAAATTCAAACACTGTGAGACACAATGGAAATGGGAGGCTCCAACCACCTGAGAGCTACTTACTGGGTTGTTCTTTGGTCTAGGGGCAGAGCAGCCTCTACCAGCAGAGTAATCCTCAGAGTAGCTGTTTATCTGATAGGTACTGCTGAGGGGAAATACCTACCTTAAATGCATCCATCCGAGCTTTAGACAGCATTCTGTGAAAACATGGTATCTAGGTACAAAACAGTATCTGATTTGATTGAAGACTTTATGCAGATACTCATTCCAGAGCAACCCTGTCAGTACCAGCTCTCTTCTACAGAGCCCCTTCTTTGGTGGTAAACAAAAATCAGCTTCAAGCAGTTTTTTTTATCAATAGGTACTTGAATGTTGTGGGGTTTTTCCTTCTCTCTCTGAATAGTAATACTGTTTAGGCAAAGAACAGGAGACTGAGAGGGAACAGAATAGCCCAGGGAGTGACTTCCCCAAAGGCAACAAGCTGCTCTCTGTGCCCACATGTAAATACAGCAAGGGAGATTCAGCTAAGTGACTAACCAGGGGTTTCTAACTAAAAATCTTTAAGAAATCTGTTTTGATGGCTAATCTGCTTTGCTGAATATCCATCACTGAAAACTTGGAAGAACAGATTGCACAAACACGTGCTAGGAACTGCACAGGTATTTCTGAAGAGAAGCATTTTCTGTGGGGATTTCCCCTGACATTACCAGGTCTGTGGGACAGACCCTTATCTGGGGTGAGTTGCTATCCCACCACCTTGACTCAGCAGCATTGAAACACTAACCTAGCATTTCTTCTTGTTGTCCAATCTCTTCTTTCCTGAAATAGAGCTGCTAAATATTAACACAAAAAATAATATTTGGCAGATTAAATGAAACAGTCATTTGAGAATGTTGCACATTGCTACAGGAAACCATGAAGCTGCTTTTACAATTCTCCTTTAAAAGCTCTTCTAGCAATGCTGCTGTTATGGTAAAGTTTGTGAGTGGAAATACAGAGGGTGACCCAGCATTTTTTTAGAAATATGTCTTCCTAACAGTGATGAAGTGTTTATTCCCTCTACCAGTTGTAAATAATCAAACTTCTAGAAATCTACTCAAACCTTTAGTGCTAGCTTTACTGTGCAGTTACAGTACACATACCCAGGCAAAACTTTCCAGCAAAATAAATGGGAAAAAAAAAATCTGTATTTTGTTTTCATATTTCCTCTTTTATTTTTCTTCTTTTTAATATTTTGCAGTTGTTCTCTTTCATCCTTTCTAGAATCTGGTCTTCATGGATTTTCTAATTTTCATCACTTCTGTTCTTCTTTCAGTATTTTTACTTTATGAATAATTATTTTTCTTCTGATATTTTTCCTGTCCTACACTATTGAAATATTGAAAAAAAAAGGATTAAAAACCTATTAATTTTATTTAATGCTGGAGGATTTCTATGAAATAAGCCAGAAATTTGCACCTTAGGTGAAATAGCTACCAACGAGAGCAAATCACCCTTTCAGACATGCAAGAGTCTCAAAGGAGCCAACATTTTTTGAAGACAACCTCATTGGCAATTTTGGTAGGTACATATTAGGAATCATTTCTAAGCAGTAGGAAATTGAATAAAAAAGTTGTTAATCCTCTCATTGCAGAGTATTTGAAAAGCATGACTGAAGAATGAATGCTCCACCCCCTTCTAATTAATTGGACTAGTCATGCATTAATTAAGAACATCCATAAGCCTTTGCAAGATGTGCATCCTGTACATGAAAGTGGGTAACACAGAAGTCTGGGAAGACTGTTGCTTCATTATGGACAGAACTCATTTACTGCAACTTAAACACCAGTCAGAATCTATTAAATTACTTAACTCTCCTGCTGAAAAGTTGAAATAAGAGCAATGTCACTAATGAGAATAAAAATGATGAATTCCTATTACTCATTTACTTCATAGGGATTAAGGCAGGAGTTCTAGGGAAATTCATTCTGTGTTCAGTTCTGGGCCTCTCATTAGAAGAGGTGCTGGATTGTGTCCAGAGAAGGGCAACAGAGCTGGGGACATGTCTGGAGCACAAGTCTGGTGAGGAGCTGCTGAGGGAGCTGGGGGTGTTTATTCTGGAGAAAAAGAAGCTCAGGGGAGACCTTATTACACTCTACAACTACCTGAAAAGGGCTTGTAGCCAGGTGGGGTCGGTCTCCTTTTCTGTATAAAAGCAACAGAACAAGAGGAAATAGAAGAAATGGCTTCAAGTTGAGGCCAATATGAGCTTTAGACTCACGTTGATCTTTAAAGTCCCTTCTAATCCAAGTTCCTATGAAGTTGTGTCTGGGGAGGTTTAGATTCAATATTAGGAAAAACTTCTTCATGGAAAGGATTATCAAGCATTGGAAGAGGCTGCCCAGGGAAGTGGCTGAGACAACATCCCTGGAAGTATCTAAAAGATGTGTAGATGTGGCCCTTGGGACATGGTTTAGTGGTGGACCTGGCAGTGCTGGTTTAAGGGTTGGGCTTTATGATATTAAAGGTCTTTGCCAACCTAAATGGTTCTAAGATTCTATTATTCTAATACTTGAATTGCAAGACGCACGTTTGGAGAAATTTCTGATTCTAGACCATCCTCTCAGGATGAGGTAAAGAATGATGAAAAGCTCATGGTCAAGCTAAGGACAGGGAGGCGCCTCAGCAATTACAGTCAGGGGCAAAAGAAGTCAGCTTAGGGAAAATTAATTTAATTTATTGCCAATTAATACCAGAGTAAGACAGAAATAAACCCAAACCTGAACTCACCACCTCCTCTCCTCCCTCTCTGCCTCATTCCTATGCTCAACTCCACTTCTGACTCTTCTCCCTCATTCCCCCTCCCTTGAGCAGTGCAGGGGGATGGAGAAATAGGGGTTCTAGTGAGTTCAACACTGTCTCTCTCCTACTTCTTCCTCCTTCCTGAGGAGGAAAGGGTCCCCCATGGGCTACAGTTCCTGCCAAAAATCCCCACTCATGAATGTGCTCCTCTCCATGGCTGCAGCCCCTTCCAGGAAACTTGCTCCAGCATGGGCTCTCCATGGGTTGCAGCTTTCCTCGGGGCACATCCAAACGCTCCAGTGTGAGGTCCTCCATGGGCTGCAGGGCAATTTCATCTGGTGCCTAGAACACCTCCTCCCCCTTCTTCACTGACCTTAAGTGTCTGCAGGATGTTTATTTTCCACTCACTCCTTTCACAGCTGTTGAGCAGCATTTTTTACCCTTTCTTACTTATCACAGAAGTGCTTAGCAATGCCAGCCCATGAGCTCAGCTTTGGCCAGTGGCAGGTCCATCTTGGAGCTGGCTGGGGAAATCACTGTCTGACGTGGGGGCATCCTCTGCTGTCTCCTTCCAGAAGTCACCCTTGCAGCCCCCCAGCTACCAAAACCTTGCCGCACAAAACCAATACACTTCAAAAGCAGAAGTGTCTACAGGGCTGAAAAGCACGTTCTCCTTCTGTGCCCACTGTTTAACTACAAAGAACATGTTTTACTTTTTGGAATACGTACTTCATCTGTAGTAATTATTGCAACAAATTTCTAGATCCATCATCTCTTTATACTATTTATAGTGTAATACATATTTCATGCTTCTTAGAACAGCAGTTCCTTTTCACTTCCATAATAATAACAGCTCTAAATAGCTGCATTATAGTAAGTTTCATATTTAGTTTACCCTAGTAGAATTGCTTAGTACTAGCCTAAGTCCAGCTTCACTAGCTGCTTTCCTTCACTCTCAGTGTTTGTTCACACTCACACTTGCCACAAAGCTGTCGTCAACCCCACTGGAAGGTTATGAATTGCTGCACTTGGTTTGATCTGCCCACAGTGGTTACACAAAGCACACTACTGCTGGATTTCTGTCAAAGTGAGGTTTTTTTTCAAATCAAGTTGTGAAAAGAAGCAAACCAACGTACTGTTGTACAACGCAGTTTTATTTTTTTAATGAAATGCCCTAGTGTCATAAAACAGAACACATTTTCTAATCTTGAAGCCAGCAAGATTGGGAAAAACGAAAAATCAAAGTTGGTTTTCCTATACATAATTTCCATACTAAGATTACATTAGAGAAAATAAAAATCCCTAGAATTAAAATGTAAGCAGACATTACTTACACAGCTCTCTTAAAAATAAACTGGACATGTCATACAACTCACATACAGTGCTTTGCTAGTTTAATATGCGACAAATAGAATTATTCAAATGCAACTATGCAGCTTTTCTATTACCTAAGACCTTTTAATTTTATTATGTTGCAATACCTTTATTATTTACTTCACACTTCTTTATGATACTATACAATGTTCTTTCGTCCTTTTCTGTTGGCTTTTTCTCAGAAAGGAGACCTTCACTGTGGCTTTCTTTGGAAACACCAAGCACTCAGTTGCAGATACTCAAATATTCAAAGCATTTCAGTATACATTCACTATGAGATTAAGTCTCTGTTTTTCAAGTAGGGGTCTCAGGACTTGCTAGTTAAACTAATGGAAAGAGCTGGTTAATATTTATTCCAGTTCTCATTGATGAGAATGTGCTCTGGATAGCTGCAATGCCTCAACTCCCTCACTGTTGGTAAGCTGAGTGTGCACCATTACCTCCTGCACAAGAATTACTGTAACTTGGAAGTCTGGGTACTCTTACAATATTCATGGATTAACCACAATAACCATAGACATTTTTTAACAAATGACGCTTTCAAAAAATATTCACATTTGTAGAACTGCATAATTTCATTTTCAATGGGATGTTAGTTCAAAAGTATTATTTCACTTATTAAACATGGCTTTAAAAACACAGTATATGCAACACCTGTGTTACAAGTGTTAGAAAAACATTGGATGAATCAACATTTCAACTCATTGTATTAATAAGGAAAGCAAAGAGCAGTAGTTTTCGAAAAGTATTCAAGTATTTTCCTGAAATACTATATAACAAAATAAAGATCCTGAACTTCGTATGATTGTACTTGAGGCAAATATAATTTGCAAGTGCTTTTTGTCATACAGAGCAACATGAATAATACTTTGTAGCAAAGATATAGCACACAATTTTGATAATACACAAAACTGGAATGTAAATAACTTCAATAGAAAAAAATAACCTGCCATTTTTAACAATATTCAAGTGCTTCAGTAATGAAATGACCAATCACCATGGCTTACATTGACAAAATATATATGAGAGACATGAAACTAACACAAGCTGGATGACAGAAGTACCAATAAATATACATGAATACAGAATCATCAGCTGTTTGGATGCAAAAAAAACCTCAGATGAAGTCAGTTTTAAAGAGAACTTTAAACTTAAAGGAACACTTAAAAAAAGATAGAATAGAACCGGGGCCTCCTTCTGTCCTCAAACAGGACAGAAGAGGAGCCTGTACAAGAGGAGCAAAATTTAGCCGCAACCCTGGACACAAAACATGTACGTGCCACAATACACAAAACTATATACAACTTAAATAATCACTCCATAGCTCTATATGACAGTCTAATGGTTTTTGTTGTAAAAACAAATCAGCACAGTGAATTCATGATTTGTCAGATGCCAGTTTCTTCCCTTGGTTTCACAAAAAAAATTATTTTGTTTCATATTTAATTAACTTATTTTAAGGACTTTTGATCATCAAATCGTATTTATAAACTTAACATTTCAATATCTTTTTTGCAAAGACATTTTAACGTACAGAGTAGAATGTCCAAAGAATTGTGTACTGAAGAGGGAAGCTTTTAGTATGTTAATATTAGATATTTTTAAAAATTTAAAACTTGCTGGTGTTTGAGAACTTGTTTATATTTTCCTTTGCCTGTGCCTTCCTGATATTATGCAAGTATTCCTGCAATTTGCTTGCACGACTTTTCAGTTGCATTGTGTGGTATTTGGTATCATCCAGTCATAAAACTTTTTAATCCCGAAAAGCATGATGCAAGGAAGCCTTCAAAGACAGAATATATAGGATGAGGTGTGACCTGTATATAGTTGTGCTTTTATTTTTCAAATATTTGTACACTATTATTATCAGTATTACTTAAAGCCAGGAATGTGTGTTTGAATTGCATTGATAAGTTGCAAGGTATTGTCAGAGTTACAAAATGAAAGATTTTAATTAAAAAGAAAAAAGATGCAAATGACAACACCATTGTCCAGCATTTAAGCCACATGCAAATACATAACACTCCCAGCAGAAAACATCTTCTCAGACACTGAAAATGTCTTGTCTTGGTGCCAGTGGGAAGTCCAATGTTCCATAACATTTAGATATTATTGCAACACAACTACAAAATTAGCTCTCTAGAAAAGCACTGAGAATTTATCAGTAATCATGAATACATAGAAATAGGCCAATCCTCTCCTTTCTAACATAACAGATTACATTGCTACAAGATATATTTTAATGATTACAATGTTTTTTTAAAAAATGACACAACGCAGTAAGATGTCTAAAATTATACTGAAGCCATAAAAAAAAAATCTAAAAGTTTAAAATACTTGTCAATTTGACTAAAATGGATATTTACTCAATTTCCTTGAGCTTTTATTTTTTCTTCTCCCCATTGGAGGAACAATGTCTATAGTAATTGTTCAACACTACTCTGGCTGTAGGCAGCTTCATCTTTACAGTTTTCCTCAATTCCCCTTGCAAACAGTTTCATTAACTGGCAGTGAACCCTGAAAAATATAGAAATCAATCAGCAAGAAATAAATGGGTGCCACATATTTAATTCTAATAATTTAATTCTAACAATCCATTAATTTCAAGCAGTTGGACAAAGTTCCTTACTCCTGACTACAGAAACCACGCCCTCATTTTTGATTCAATCCTGCCCTGCAAAGAGGGCTGGATGCTTTCCTGTATCCTCTTTTACTCCCCTTGTCTACACAAGAAGTTCTATACGCATCTAGATGAGCCAGTCTTTTACAATATACAGCATTTATAAAACTCGCCTTTGGACTGCTAAGTGATTATGTTTTAATGGAACACACTTGTATGTAAATATTATGGGTTTGGTTCCCTTTGTTCTAAAAAAACTAAACAAAACAAGCAACCAAAACTAATCCAAGCAAAAAAAAACCCCTTTCAAATTTCACAGACTTCTTTTCTAATTTGGTTATTTGCACAACTGCAGAATTCTTTCTCCGTCTGCGAAGACTGGAGATAAGACTCAGTGCTGTGTGCCAGAAAACACGAAGTAGGGAACATACTCAGTATTTCTGTAAGACAAAGATGCTTACTTAAGCTAAATAGGAAAAGCTATTGCTCAGAGTAATGAGGCATTCCACTAATTTAAACAGAATCCTTCCAACACCATCTTCACTTTCAGCACTTTAAGGACATAATACCAGTTCCTAAGAAGTAAGTATGACTTCAAAGGTAGTGCCATCCATCTCACTCAGAGTGATCATTTACAACATACATGGTTGCAGTATTCTCTGGAAAGGATTCAAAACTGTAACAAAAATATTTAGGTTTATTATCAGAAGACTCAAATTTGCTATGCATGTGCATCTTTTTGGGATGTCTTTATGAGCATCTTTATAATCAATGAGAAGGCTTAACGTGTTCTGCTCTATAGACAGAACAATCGAAGCTTACCTCACTTCAATTGCTGAACTATCCAGAGTTTCTCCATCACAATTCCACGTGCTATTAACAATATTACAGCAACAGGCTGGATGATCTCTGCAGAACTGGCCAAAACGTTTCTTTCCTATGTCCATGACATTGCTTTCATTGTCTTCTGAAAGCTTTGATGTAAATTGAAAACACTTCACCCGATAAACATCTACAAATGGAAAGTCAAACTACAAAAAAAAAGGCAAATCAGGCAATTACAAGTAAATACATTTGATACGTAAAGCAACTCAGCATGCAGCATTTTGTACTCAAGGAAGGCCTGTCCACTCCAATCTTCTAGAAAAGCTTACCTGAGGCATAAAGTGATTTTTGTTTTTGAAAAACTGAACAAGTCAAAAACAATAAAGCCAAAATGAAACCTTACTTCTCAATGGTCACTGTATAGATAACCGATAACAGGTTCTGAGATTATGAGTAAATGGATTATAAAGACTATTTTAAATAACATATAAAATTATTATAACGTGACATCAAAGTGTCAGAGTCTGATGGTTTATGGCTCAAACATCTTTATGAAGGACTTTTGCCTATTACAGCAAAACTGTATAACAAAAGCTGCGTGGAAGACCATCACACCCTGAACGAGCTTCCTGACTGAGGCCCTGCACTGCAAGCTGATGGAGATAAGATACAGTGATCTGGGCTGGGGGAGAAGAATACATTCACAGGAGGATTAAGTCCAGCACCTTCGGGGTGGCGGCCACAGCCCCAGGGCTGTCAGCTGCCAGGCTTGCCCAGACACTCACACCAAAGGGGGAGAAGGAGAGGTTTTGAGCGTGTGGTGAAAAAGCCTCTGGTCAGAGGCAATGAACACCCATCCTCCGCTGTGCAGAGGAGCCCCGGGAAAGCCACATCTAAGGGACATCCATATGAGGAACAGCAGAGGGGGTGTCCACAGCACTGCCCATGATGCAAAATGATGGAACAGATCCACAGTCTTGCCAGGGACAGTGTCAAACTTACCCTCCCCAGAGGAGGCATAAGGGCGNAAAGCCACATCTAAGGGACATCCATATGAGGAACAGCAGAGGGGGTGTCCACAGCACTGCCCATGATGCAAAATGATGGAACAGATCCACAGTCTTGCCAGGGACAGTGTCAAACTTACCCTCCCCAGAGGAGGCATAAGGGCGTTCCCACCTGGCCCAAACGTATATTAATCCATTGGATTCTATACTTTTTGGCGGGGGACCCTCACCATCAAGAAGACCAGATGGAGGGAAACAACAAGACATTGGGATCCACAGAAGGGGGATATGTTTCTACTTAATCTCTCTCTGTCACTTTCCCTGTCGTCCCCCCCGCCTCACTCCTCTTTTTCTATCTCTCTTTCTCTTTGCCTTTTTTACTATTAAATAAAAGATATCATTTTTTTTGGTATCAATGTCTCACCTCATTTGGTTTTAATCAGGTTTTAGGGTATATTTCTGAGTTTGATCTGTTTTATTCACAGAGACTTAGTTTTCTTTGCTCCTCTGTGCTTAGACTGGATCACAACACAAAGTCAGAAAGGTTTGGATTGTATCTTTGCACCATCCTCAGGACCTGTTCAAGTACAGTCATTAAATCACACATGCTTTTCTGAAAATCTTCTGCCTTTGGACTTGGAACAATGCCCTAATGCCCTGAAGGTGAGAATGCCATGGCAATGTGACCAAATCACAGAGCTAGGCATACATGAAAATAAGAATAGAGGGCAATATTATTACATTCCGAAAAAATAAAAGTAATTTTAACTAGTTAATTCAACTAGAAAAAGCAGGTCAATTAGAAGATTGCTCTTAAAACCGAGGCCACAGATTTACACTACAATATTGTACAAATGCTTTAAAATAGGCTTCATTAATTGAGGCAACAATAAATTAGATGATGCCCCCATCTGCCCTGAAAGCAACTTAGGAGATATGAAGCTAAATATTCAGCAAGATGTAGTAAATACAGACAGGTCATTTAGCAAAGGCCATGGAGTATGTCTGTGTGTGTCTATGAGAAGGGAAGCAAGGAAGTAAATGTGAAGGAACAGTTTACCCATAAACCAGTCTGTACTGATGTACAGTCACCCTTTTCTTCCTTTTTTTCTCACATTTCCTTAAGTTTTCAAAAAGGGTTTCCCACTATTATGGTGGATACTAACCTGAGCTAAGGACATATGTACAACCCTGCATTTAATCTCCACTGCAAAAACAGCATATCCCAGAGAGAAATGGGAAGCACTGGAAAGGAAATGGCCATAGTGACAACCAGAAAAAGCAGAGATGGAGAGACCCCCTAGGTCTTAAGTTCCCTCAGCTTTTAACCACACAGGACTGTGAAGTCATCAAACTCTATGCTTGGAAGCAGTGGCTCCTGGACCTAGTGGGGCTGGTCCAAACTGTTCAGATGCAAATGCTGGTATCCATGGCCGCATCGCCACCCATGTCTATGCAGAGAGCACCCGAGCTCTCCTGTCTCAAGCCTAAGCAGAATGTTGTCCCTTGATAAATGTTACAGCCAATTTGAAAGGTAGCCAGGGATGGCTTCAAATGATCGAAAATGTCAAGGGAACAGTGAGTGGGAAGGAGTGAAGGGAAAAGGGAGAGATTGAGAACAGTGGGAAGGCTGAATACAGACACATTCACAATGTTCCAGGGACTGGTAATGAGGAAATAAAGGAAAAAGAATCTATACTAATTCTTTTACAGAGGAAGAAGAATAGCATCATAAACATGTGAGATTTGTATTGCTTTTATGCACTAGATATGACATTAGTCCATTGTTCAGATAATTTCAAGAACATGTTAATAATATCAGGTTGTGACAAATATTAAATACGTGTATTCACAGCCATAGGTCTGTTTCAACAGATACTACAATCCAAAGCAGCGATGAATCTTCCCTCCTGACAGCTACAACACATGCAAGAAATAATTTTGAAGCTGAATGTGTAAAGCTCATATCCTGGTCACTTACACGTAGTAAAATACTGCTAAAAGCCTGCAGCTTACAATCAAACTGCAGTTCTGGTAACTTTCTTCTAAACCACATTTTTATGCAGTTCACAAAAGTGATTTGTTAGTCTTCACCACATCTACCTCAGCTATTCATGCTGTGAGTCGTTTTTCATGCTGTGAGCAGTTTTTCATGACAACTACATGAGGGCACAGTTGTGATAAACTTTAAATATTGTCCAAAGAGCAAATAAGTGGAAAATACTACAAAGCTGAATTCCGTTGGCAAAAGTGGAATTTTGTTAGAATGCTATGGCCAAGAAGCTGAATTTGGTAAAATGTTTTGAGCTGCTTTCTTTTTTTTTTTTTATGGTACACATGCTGAGATTGTATCATCCAAAATGTAGAGATTTTAAAAAAAAATAAACAAACCTGCTTTATAGATGTTATTTCTGCCATATAAGAACACCAATATTTACACCTTTGATGAACTCTGTATAATTCACTGTCAAAAAGAATACACACCTGATCATCTTGGTTTGTGTGTCTGACAAGATACCGTAGAAAATCAAATCTGGAGCATTTCCGAACTAGAATGAGGTCTGCTGAACCATCTGCCAAATGAGCTGCTGGTGAAAGACCCTTTGGACTTCGTGGACAGGCACAGCTCATATTTACTGCATTGATGGCTAGAAATTTCCCTTTTATAACCTTCCATTCTTCTTCACTTTCTGAAATACATCAATAAAAACGTGGAGATAGGTAATCATTTGATCTATTCACAAGAACACTAAAAAGCAATCATGAACAACTTAAAAGTCTTCCCTGGGCACATTCATGTACTGTCAATAAATATCTAAAATAAACTACATTTAAAAAATTATATTTTTAAGTATCTGTTTTTAACACACTAACACAGAAAGTTGCTTTCTCCCTTCAGACTGTGACTATCTCCTGTTCTGGCATATGCATGTCAAATTCAGGATCAGTGCTATTTGGGTAAACCGGCCAAGCCACAGGAAGGGAAAACAGAGGCAAGTTACAACTCTTGTAGTGGGAAAGTTCAGAGGGATTAACTTTTTTAAATTCTGTTTTTGCTCTTCAACTTGTTAATCTTAAATAAACAATGATGCAAAGATCGTAGTTTAGTATTTGGTTTCTAAAGCAATATTCCTCTTCTGCCTCAATGCTACAAGTTGATATTTTAAAAAAAGACAAAGGGAAGAGATGGCTCAGGGTGCAGATAGGACCAGCAGGCAGCATATCAGGAGTCCATTTCCACCCCAGCCCCAAATGCCTGAAGATTAGAACTATTAACAGAGTTAAATGCTCCTGTGTGTAAATCTTCAGAGATTTCTGGAAAACAACACAAAGTCTGTTTTCAACACCGTGAAACTCTGTTGGAGATTATATCTAGACTGAGCTTAAATGTGTGCTGGCATCGATATTACCAGGAAGCAGAGGAATTTTCTAGAACAAAGAAGCATTGGCAGACGATGCAGAGTTGTTGCCTACATATTTCATGTCCTGAAATTCTGATATTCCTTACTGTCTCAGTTTTAGGAACTTCACATTTACTTTAGAGAATCAGTATTACAATTGTCTAGGTTATTTTGAACCTGAAGTCTATTATGCATTAATTTTGAATTGACATGTTCCAGGCTCTATAAATCAGAAAAAATAAAAGGAAAACAATTGTTTCCAAAGTATTTTGTTGTGGTTCTTCACTCTTTGAACTTCTCTCGTTTCCTGGAATTTTTATTCATTGGAACTTCTTACTATCCACTCTCTAGTAACAGAACCAAGAAAAACAGTGTTCCAGGAAAAACATGTAAGCTTATAATGTGACAAAAGACTTTAAGAAAACAGAAACCTTTCCTTTAATTTTTCCATCTAGACTATCCCCTCTACCTCTTGAGAAACAAATCAGAAATAGCAAGAAAAAAATGCAGCTTTTAAATTCAACATTTTTGCTTCATTTGCCACAGTGCTTTTTAGTATTGTTTGCTTTACTGCTGATCTTTTTCTGTTTCAAACAGGACATTACCGAAAGAAGTAATTTAAATCAGATTCAAAATGTGCATCTTAAGAGAGATGAGACAGACCTAAATGTCAGACTATAGAACGACTGTTCAGGCTGCAGGCAAATGACAAGACCCTGCTCTGAGATGAAGGTAACTGAACAGAACATAAACCACTGGAACTGGAAACAACAGGCATTTTCTGATACACAAACAACAAAATAAAAACAACGCCCTTTACTGACAAATCCTTTTGCTGTTTCTCTGAGAAGCATTAGTAATTTGGTCATCAGTGTTTCCAGATATTTATTAACATTTTAAGTATGCTCACTGTAGTAAGTAAGTTTCAAATTATTTACGGTAAAATGCTTATTTATGTTACTGTAATAGATGGTTTTCATCTGGTATAAATTTCAGCATGTTACTCAAGAACACCTTCACTGTTCAAAGTAAGAACAAGTCAGGGTATTAATCACATTTTAAATGAACAACTGTTTTCATAACCATTTTGCAGTGTGTATCACCATAATAGCACAAACTATTTGCTCAAAACATCTTTCCTACAATAGGGCAGTCATAAGCAGGGAGTGCATAAGTGGCTCTCATTTCAATGGACTATTGTGCACACACACTGCAAGTTGCTGAAGTCAGCATAAAGTACTAGCACTCAACATTTACTCAGCACGTGCACAGAGACGCCTGCACAGTACAGAGAAATATGTTCAGTAACAACCTATCAAGCATCCTTCTAAACTTTTCTGAATCACACACAAACCCAGTAGGCACAAGGAAAGAGTCTCCCAAGACACCCTGCTCAGTGAAAAGCTTATCTGAAGAGGAGATTTAAAATCCTTTCTATTGTGAATTAAAAGTAGCTGATTGTATTGTTTCCTTACCAGTACTGCATGGAGAAGAGACTGGACTGCAAAGAAAGCCAGCTATCAGAAGCAGAATGGAATAAAGTAAACAATATCCTACAAAATCAGCTGCTTAATGTCATGTGCAATGTAGGCTAAAACTGTCTTGATTGCTAACTAACTTGTAGCTTTCTAGTAACTTCTCTGCTGCATGAAAGGTAACAAAATGGCAGATTGAAAAACCAAACCAACCAACCAACAAAAAAACAAACAACACACATAAACATGAAAAAATGCAAAGAAAAGAGGTTGGAATTTCTAATTACAATTATTTCTCAAAAGGACAGATTTTTTTTTTCTTACCGAAAAACCTATTGTCATATTTATATTATAATTTATACCCATTATTTATATGCTATAAAAAAATTCTTTAGCTGAATCTGGGCACAGATTAAAATAACCCAAGAAAAGATTCTGATTTGGCCATCTCTTGACTGTATCGAAGATCTGAAAGCAGCAGCTGGGATGAAAGCACTAAACATGTGTAGGAATTCAAGTTGCACAGAAATCTTTATGCTACCAGTGAATCTCCACAGTATGATGATCTTTTTGCTAGCAAATGCCTAGAACCTGGCACAGACACAGTGCAAAAAAACTGTAATTGTTAAAAAAAAAAAAAACTAGGTCATAAGGACCAAATGTTCGTGTCAAGAAAATTATGGTTGTATGCACTGGGCTCTACAAGAAGAAATAAAAACAGAGTAAAAGCAGAAACAAGCACCCACAGGACGCCTGCCTGCTCTTTAAGACGGATTTATCCAAGAAGATGAATGAAAGCTGGAGGCAAAACTCAACTGAATCTATGTATCTTTCTCTAGCAAGGCCACAAGCATAGCAGTGTCAGTACTTCTTCCTGTTAGGATGTAGCAGCCAGACATAAAGAGACACAACTAGGAAAATGACTGAACAGAATTCATTAACAGTTGTTTTAACAAAAGGAAAGAAAAGTTATGCCCCTTAAAAAAAAATGCAACTGTGCACAGGGGTTAGAATGGGGATAAAGAAGATAATAAGGATAGCACAACTAGAGAAAGAGGACAGAAATCTCATTTATCATTTATAGTGTATATTGGTGGGGTGTTGTACAGAAATACTTAAGTCCACTAGATCAGCTACTAGTTGTCCAAGTTCACTGCCTCATAGTAGGGTGACATTTGTGCTAACAAATACAAATTTTCAATCCTGATCTATTCTAAGTTACCTAAATGAACTGCTTCCTTCTATGACACCTCACAGTTTATCCATTCAGTCCTTCTCACAAAAACCCAGAGTCCTAGCTCACAGAATATTATTTTCCCTAAACAAAAGAAACTAAATACACTGAAATATACAAGTAATTAATATAAGTATAATTTTATCAGAATTTTGAGGTTTGGGTGGAGGAGACACCTTACATGTTTTTCACATACTTAGAATCATAGTATCATAGAATCATTTTGTTAGGAAAAGACCTCTAAAATCAGAGTTCAAATGTCAATTTAGCACCACTAAACCATATCTGCCCAAGTGCCACATCCATGTGTCTTCTGAACACTTCCAGGACACACAAATGGTGATTCTACCACTTCCATGGGCGGCCTTTCCAACGCTTGACAACCCTTTCCATGAAGAGATTTTTCGTAATATCCAAACTCAACCTTCCTCGGCATAACTTCAGGTAATCTCCTCTTGTCCTACTGCTTGTAACCTGGAAGAAGGGAGAGAACCCCACGAGGCCACAGCCTCCTTTCAGGCAGTTGTACAGAGTGATAAGGTCTCCCCTGAGCCTCCTTTTCTCCAGGCTGCACACCCCCAGCTCCCTCAGCTGCTCCTCACAGGACCTGTGCTCCAGACTCTTCACAAGGTCCATTGCCCTTCTTTGAATATCCTCCAGCACCTCAATGTCCTTCTTAAAGTGAGGGGCCCAGAACTGAACACAGGATTCGAGGTGTGGCCTCAGTGTGTACTCAGTGCTGAGTACAGGGGGGCAATGACACACATGTTTTCTGTAAACTGAAAGAAACAATGGATTATCTAGTAACTCACAATGTTTAAAAAATCAAAATACATGCACACTTGAACTGATATCTTCTGAAAAAGAATAATTTGTGCAATACTACATTTTACTTTTTTTGACAAATTACCTTCATGTTTTAATCCACATTCCTTGTGCAGTTCTGCCAGCTGTTTCTCACTTTTCTTGCAAATGTAACATCTGAAAACAAAAATACCATTCAATTCCTGAAAGACCTCCACTATTATTCATTTCAAATTTTTTATTTTACCCAATCATTACAAGATCTTCCCCCATCACAAGATGCAGCACAGCACTGACAACCCTGATGTGGCATGAACAGCATAGCCCTGCAGGCAGTGCAGTTATTTAAGTACAATTCTGAGTATTACTGGATATCAGAGGTAACAGCAGCAGAGAGCCATAAGATCACATAGGTTGGAAGAGATCTCTGATGTAATCAAAGCTGGTCTCACAGGAGAACTCAAAGTTGGTCCTACAGGATCAGGATGTTCAGTATCTTATTCAGTCAAGTTTTGAGGATCTGTGAGGGTAAAGTCCACAGATCTCTGGACACCTTGTTCCAACATTTGACTGCTCTAACAGTGAAAGACACTGTCATACTGGAAACAGTCCATCTCAAAAGTGCTGAGTGCAGGGGAAGAATCATTCCTACCTGTTGACTTCTGTTCTGTTTTGAAAACTCTGTATAAGGTGAGCTTTCCTCGCTGCAAGGACATACTGCTAACTCAGATACAGGTGCTGCCCACCAGGATCCTGAAGTTGTTTTTGGTAGCGCTGCCTTCCAGCCAGTCACTGCCCAGTCAACACTCTTACGTGGGACTATTCCACCCCACGTACAGGACATTTATGTCTCCTGAACTTCAGGAGATTCCCATCAGCCATTTCTTCAGCCCACCAAGATCCCTCTGAATAGCAGCCCTGACTTTCAACATAAACCCCTCCTCCCAATCTGGTATCATCCATAAAACTGCTGAGAGAGCACTTTCTGAGACTGTCTCGGTCATTAATAAGGACTCTGCACAGTATTAGGCCCAGTATTTCCAAGGGACACCTTTAACAATTGGCTGCTAGCCAGACTTAGCATTCACAACCTTTCTAGTAATCCAGACAGTTTCTCACCCACCCACTTACCTAGTCCACACTTCATCAACTTAGTTTTAGAGTACTACAGCAGACAGGACCAAAGGTCTTGCTAAAGTCAGGGCATGTAACATCCTCTGTTTCCCCTTCATCCAGGAGCTTGGGGACCTGTATGGCCTGGGGTGAGACTACATCAGTGAAAAATGGGGTAAAGGGGTAACTTTGCAGCCTTTTTGATATATCTTATCACTATGTTCCCCATGCCACTAAGCAGCAGGCCACAGTTCCTTCAGCCTTTTGTTATAGCTGGTATATTGAAATAATCCCTTCATAAGAAGCAACACCCTTCATATCCTTCATTGATTTCAACTCCGCCTGAGCTTTGGCTTTCTCAATTTCATTCCTGCATGTTTAAGCAATGTCTTTTGTGTTCTTCCAAAGCAACCCACTTCACTTTCACCTTCTCTTTACTACTCAGTTCCTTGCTCATCCAAGTTGCTTTTCTATCCTGGTATTCAAGTTTCCGCATATCAGAATGGATTATTCTTGAACTTTGAGAAGGTACCAACTAACTCTCCTATGCCTCTTTGTACTCCAGGACAGTCTCCCATGGAATCTTGCCAAGATCCCCAAATAAACCAAACCAAAGTCCAGGGTTGCAATTATACTTTTTGTCTTTACTTCTCTCAGAAGTTAAACTTCTATAATCTGACAGTCACCACTGCCAAAATGGCCCTCAGCCATTACATCCCCACTTCTTATTTTCTGTAACAAGACTGGCAGAGCAGTTGTTCTTCCAGCCAGCCTGTCAATCACCTGCATGATCAATGTCATTACCACACTCCAGGATTCTCCCAAATTGCTTGTGCCCAGCTCTATTGCCCTTCCAGCAGTTACCAGGAAGTAAAAAATCCCCTGTGAGGCATCAGGCATTCTTTACTCCATTCCTGAGACCTGGATGACAGCTGATCCCTCTGGAGCCTCCCCTGCATCAGGGCACCTGATGGGTCGAGATAGGTGCTCCAGCTGATACTAGAGACTGATCTGTAGCATGTCACAGCACTAGCACAGCAGTCTTACTGTTTCTGGACAAGGTTTGTGGCTTCTCTGTATCCTGTTGTGCTGTTCGGTGCTGTGACAAGTACTTTATCTCTGATAGCTAAACTCATAGATAAAGAAGAATAATAAATATTAGTGCATAACCTCAAGCAGGTGAAAGCAAAGAGAAAGGAAGGAACACTGGGAGATAAAGACAGGCCCCCTAACTAAAGAAACAAATGTAGAATATCACACAGAATTTATACAGCATCATAGTAGTACACAAAACACCAGGCTAAACAGGCTGATTCCTGACAGCACTTGTCCTCAGGAAAAGCCATGCCAGCTGTTGTCATGGCACTAAAACAACTTCTAAAATTGCTATATCCAGTTACTATGTGAACACTTGAGAATTTCTGAGTTATTATTTCCATTTGTAGAGGCTACAAGACATCCAGCCTTTTAATTTCTTAGTAGGAACACATAGTATCCTCAGCATCTTGTAACTGGGTTCTGTGCTGCTACATTTTGCTTCACTTAAATTGATGGAGGAGGAGAATCAGCTAACAAAATTTTATTAGATTTTGTTTAATGACCTGATAAAATGAGGTGTTCTTTTTAATGAGTCAGTAATTTTTTTTGCAAGCTTATCTCTTTTAGAGTAAGTGTTTTGATATTAAAACCAACACTTCTGTAACCTCTATTTATGTACAGGTCTTTTTAAATAGTTCACACCAAATATCCAGAGATAAACATTAGCCTACCCTGTTCTGCAGCTCTCTTTATCTCGTGGAGATCCATGTGTGTGTTTTGCTGGTTGATAAACAATTGTTCCTTCATAATAATGATGAGAAAGGAAAGTCTTGAAGCCTACATAAAAAAGGCATTATGCAGCATTAAGTCATTATAAATCCACATGGCAAACATCTCTGCATACCTTCCTTGATTTTTCCTCTTTCCTTCTCTAAGGACTGCAAAACAATAGTAGCCCTCCTCAAGCTCAGAACTCTTTTTCTTATGATGTTTTAGACTGTAAGGAACAAGAAAATACCACAGCACCACTCCAATGTTTTAACATTTGTCAGAAGTGCCATTATTTCACTTGACATCTTTAAAACACAACTAAAAAATTTAGTTAGACATCTGAATTTAGTTATACTGCTGAATCTTTAAATTGGCCTGCACTAAAATTCTCATCATGCATCTTCTTTCCTTAACACATGACTAATCAAAGGAGGCAAAAGATACTTTGCACTAGCATAGGATTTATCCAATTATTAGGTAACAAGACTAAATCACTCATCTCTCCCTAATCAGTACTAGAATAAGGGCAAAATTAACAATTCATTCCATCAGCTGAATGTTCAAGACAGAGGAGTGTCTATCTCTCTCTAAGTGACTAAAAAGAAAGTAAAAATTATTAGGACAGAGAAGTTATTACTTTTTAGGCCACATCAACAGAACTTTATTGAGCCCACTGTCAATGTTAACCCCAAAGTTACAGAGCTTTACATAATGTGATCTAATATACTTGGTACTACAAGGAGTTTAAAATCAGGTCTGTTTCTGATGTTTACAAGCTTCAGAGAAGGTTGGTTTGGAGAGAGTAAATCAACTGCTCCAATATATTTACACACTGACAAAAGAATGTAATAATTACAAAAATTACCTGAGTAGTCATATCTCATTGGACCCATCCACCGCTTCTTCTCACTATCTTTTAATATATCTCCATAAAAACCATAACCCAGCAATGACACGGAGTATTTCAAAAACGTGTTGTTGTGATGTACAGAAGAGACATCCAGAGGCTGACAGTCACCTATGAGGTT
The DNA here is from genome assembly GCA_013399875.1 of Gymnorhina tibicen. Classification (NCBI taxonomy): domain Eukaryota; kingdom Metazoa; phylum Chordata; class Aves; order Passeriformes; family Artamidae; genus Gymnorhina; species Gymnorhina tibicen. Next base: position 878,475 of record VXAZ01001116.1, on the reverse strand, counting down.
TAGAAGTGCAAGGTTCTATTAAGCCTCATTTTATTTACAGCTGAAAACATGACAGCAACTTTAACATTGCAAAGTCTTTAAAAATAAAAAATACATACTGCATTTATGTCAATATATATGTCATAAATGCAAATGCTTCTTACACATGCAGAAAAGGAAAAATAATTCTTCATACTAATTTAATCTCATACTTTAAAAGCATTAAAAACTAAGTGAGAAGAAAGGGCTCAGCATGCTAAAAATGTATAATGAAGAATTTACACTCCTTTACCCTCCAGTAGTAGGAGGGGACAGAGTCAGGGAACTATTTAGATTGGAAAAGACCTTTAGGATCATCGAGTCCAAAAGTTAACCCAGTCCTGTCAAGGTTACCACTAAACCATGACCCTAAGTGCCACATCTACACATCTTCTAAATATCTCCAGGGATGGTGACTCAACCACTTCCCTGGGCACCCTGTATCAATGCTTGACAGCCCCTTTCCCTGAACAAATCGATGCAGTAACTCCTGTACATCTCCTGGGTACTACTTAAACCTCTATGTCATACTATCAGAGGATAATTCAAGCTGGAAGGAGCCTTTGGAGGTTTCTCATCAAACCTCCCACGCAAAGCAGGTTCAGCTATGAGGTCAGATCAGGTTACTCAGGGCTTATCCTTTCAAGTCCTGAAAATCCCTAAGAACAAAGAGCACACCACTTCTCTGATGCCCTCCACATGTAAGCTTTGGAGTAATGGTGGGCATTGTGGGGGTGGGTTTTTTGCTTGTTTGGTATTTTGGTGTTTGGGTTTTCTTTTTTATTTCACAAGGAGGTTGGACCAGATGATCCACTGTGGTCCCTTCCAACCTGACCCATTCTGTGATTCTTGGACTTAATAACACAGCTAAAATACTATGATATACTAAAGCCACATCTCTCCAATCCTAGTCCAAAGGCTTAAACTCCACAGATGCTGAACAGAGTTAATCCTGGTTAGTAAGAGAAGCACATGTGTAACTCTTTGCAACACGAGATCCTAAAACTGCAACTGTTAAATCAGTAATGATACCAAAAGGTATTGTAACTCTGATGTGGCAAGGGAACATTGAATTGCCCAGGACAACTGGACAACTAGCACAAAATACTGCTATTGAAGGGTACACGCACTGCTCATAGCTTTCTCTAAGATAGATACACCTATATATAGAGAGAGAGACAGTCCAACAACTGATGCTGCTTATTGCATTTTACTATTTTCAAAAGAATTTCAGAATTCATGAAAACTTTAGCACCAAAGTTTCAAAATGTTGTAATTCCTTTAAAACAATTAATTACTGTAGACCAAGCAATTAACTTTTAGCCTCCTATATTTCAAATCAGAGACTTAAATCCCAGACAAAAACTTTGTATTTCAACTCAGCCATTATGTTTAAATTATATTTCACAGACATAAAAACAGAACTAAATGAAAACAGTATTTTGGGCTACATTCATCATTTTCATAACAAAACTGCAAACTGTGACCACCCACCTACAATAATATGAAGAGCTGAAGTTACTGGATCAGAAATGCCAACAGTTGAATAGCATATGCAATCTGTTGATCCTGAAAAATAAAAAACTAGGCATCAATTTGTATCTTTGCAAAAACAAGTATTATTGGCATAGTCCTCCAAATAAAAGCATTATGTTCCTTTGGTTTGCTCCTTTCTATTTTATGGAACAAAGTAAATACAGGGATACTGTATTATTGTTATTATTTAAACTGTAACATTTGCCCCCCAATGAGTACAAGTTATTGCTCTCCATACAAAGTAGAAAAAATTTCACAATACAAGCAATAAATATGAAGCAGTTAGTGAAGGGAAGTAAGTTAATTTACATGGAAAATTTCATTATTACATTATAGCTTTTATATCAAATGAGGCAGGCATACATTGATTCTCCTCTGTTTAAGATTTCTTGCTTATTGGGATCTCATGAAAAGACGAGAAATTGACTGGTCTGCTGTTTTTTGTGGTACTGATCTAAATTCCAGGATGTCATCTTATACCGGAAACTTCTACTCTGTTCTATTATTTGAAAATTAGTAAAAATACTTGCTTTCAGGAATTAGTTTCTAGATAGGGTAACAAAATTGATAAAGATGTACCTTTACAGTCTTGGTGCAAAATACCTACAAGAAGAAAGGGGGGAAGCTTTAGGTTTCACCTATATGCTGTTTAGAAATGGACAATTCTCCCTGTTCCCTATAAACAACAAGAGCCTAAATAGGGATCTGGTTTCTACTCTGCAGCAGAGACTTGGAACTCAGGTCCAGACATATAGAAGTGTGTTTGTTGCAGCACCGAATTTATCTTACAGTTTCTCCCATCCCTTCCATGAAACCAAATTCTTTCAAAGTCAACGCCAGATATCTGAAAAGATAAACTTTGTCCACATACATGTTTTCAGATTTCCTACCAATACATTAGGCTGAAGAGCAGCTCAAATATGGGGTACTTGATTACTGAGGCCTTACCAAATAGAAATAGAAACTAAAAGTGGAGGAATGAGCAACCATTATTTAAAAACCACTTTTAGTTCTTTTTCACTTTGGAAATAGTCAGGGCATAAGCAGTTAAGAATAGGAGCAAAGAAAATCCTTTCCTCTCCAATTCACTTTTCAGAAAATTGATACCACCTCCCCGACCTGTGAATGGCAGGACAGAAGCTTCTACCAAGTAGACACTATGCAGAAATCTGCCACAGTGAACAAGATGCAGCTCCAGGAGCCAATTGAATAGAACAGAACTGTAGAACAAAAGAAACAGTGTGAAAAGAAATAAAGCTCTTACTACAAGGCTGAGGTTCAAGACGGTGCCAGTGTACCATTACAGGCATATGCCACTGCAGGACAGAGGACTCCAATTTCCCTCAGTATCGTAACAGATGAGGTACACAATGATGATCTCATGTAACATTTAAAGTTTTATAGCAGAAAATACTAAGTGGAGTTCTGAAGAGGAAGCTATACTTTACTGCCAAGTTTTTCAGTTTCGTATTGTCTCCTATGCTCATGAAGAGAAAATTCTGACTACTTTTGAAAACAAAAACAAACAAATAATCACTGAGAGATCTGATCTAAACTTCTACTGCTGAATGTACAAGCCTTTATCCAACTTTATCCAACGTTTCTCATTTCTTCCAGATTTGTGCTCATTCTGCTCCTAGAATTACCTCAGTCACATTTGTCTTGATGTAAAGAGAGTTTCCAAGTAGTCTTACACTACAGATGGAAGAAGAGGGGAATTCATGCAAGCTACATTTCAACACCAGAGGCTCGTCTCCCTGTGATCTTCTATAGTCAATTAAAAGCTGATTCATCTGTTTGGCAATTACATAGAACTTATTTGCATTTCTATTCATTAACTAGCAAGGAAGGGCTAAAATTAAAACTGAAGTCTGAAATGAATTCTGAGATTCTAAAATGGGAGACTGGGGAACATACCAACAGTAAAACACTGTTGGCTTTTTTCTCTTGGAGCTGCAAGTACGGAGCAACAAAACCAGTGACCTATTTACATGGATGTAACTACGGCATTCCTCATACACATGCCAAGAGAATCTAACTTGCCACAACACCACACCAAGCATGAACCTAACAGTACTTGTTTAAAGGTCACAAAAATGTTCGTGATGACTAAGGTTTTGAATCCTTTTGAATACTTCTAACCAAACAAGACTTCTAGACCATTAGGTGGGTCTTCACTAGATGTGGAATCTACAACTGCTGAAACAGCACTCTTAACAGATGCACACACAAACCCACCAAAATCTGGGTTATTTCATCAGTACAAGTCTAATATAAAAAGCAGGATTAGAATGTAAACATAGCTTGAATAATATCCCATGATTAATATCTTAGGATTGCCAGAGCACTCAGTTTGGGCAAGAAGCTTTCCACAGAGCATGACCCTTGACTAATGTTAAGTGGTGGCTATTGTTCACTCTGGCTAAACCAACAGAAAAATCATACTCTGCCAGATTTTCTTGGGGGATTTTTAAGGGCAACAGGCTGACTGAAGGAACATTAGAGAGGTTTTTATGGGTTCCAGAGAACTACATGCAACTGTGAAGAAAGTAGTTGGACTGCTTGCTAACTGGGCCCTAATTCACTTAAAAAAAAGAAACATATTCAATATAGAAACATTTTTGCATTGGTTTGCTAGTAGAGAAGAAAACCAGCGTGCAAAGCAATGATTAAGTTTCAGGTTAAGACACACACAGAGCTACATGCGTGCATGTTACACTGCAGACAATATGTCAAAGCTTCTGTTCTGGTCAAGGACATCTTGTCAGGAATAGCTGATGGCAGCTTCAGCTTGAGTCAAGGTACTCACACATAGGCCTCACTGGAAGGGCCTTAGGAAGCAAGACATCTGCATGTGACAAGCAGATGCAATAGCAGATCAACAGATCCTAGGCTCTGCTGATCCTACTGACCAGATGCCCCCTGGTATAATATGAGTTTAGATGCCCATCTAACTTGCACACACCAAATATAAGCATGAAAATTTGAGTGTCAGTTTCAAACTGAAACTTACACTAAGGAGATTAATTCCTTTACCTAAAATGCCACCAACCACCAGGGATCAAGTGCTGCAGATTACTCTGCTTGTCCTCCCAACTCCTACTCTAGTACAATTGTCTTGCACAGGGCCAGTACATTTCAATAATGGTGGCACCACACCACGATTCCATATGTAGATGCTGAATGTCTGAATTCTACCAGCTAAAGAGAGCTCTCATCCCAGATACTTTGATATTAAGAACTCACTGAAAATATGAAGTATGTAAAGGGCGAAACAACTTATCTTTATTAAAGTAAGTATAATTACTTTTAATCTTTACCATCATTACTCATTTACCCTGAAGTCTTGTTTTTTATTACAAGGTATCAAACACCCACATAGTTGTCATACAGGCAAGTTCTTCTGTGTTCTTTTCCTCCCCAAATATGAAAAATGCAATCTTTTATATAAATAATGGTTTAAAAATTAAGGAAATCTTTCCTTTTAATTAATCAATCACAAGGAAGAATGATCAAGATATTTATTGAAGTATGAAAGAGCATGCACTCCACATAAATAAGTTTTGCTAAAGCAATATTAAGGAAAGCAAAATGATGGACTGCATTACACAGAATGCACTACAGCTAAATCACCAGATCTCCCCTTTGCACATGAACATTGCTAGATGTTTGTGAGTAGAAAAGTCATGCAGACAGGTACACTCAGACACAAGTTTAAACTGGTAATAGAACCACCAAAGTGGTTAAGCAAAACCAGATAATTTGCCGGTTGTATGGAAGAGTTCATGCCATTGATTGGTGGACCAACAACAAAAAGTCTAAGTGCTAGATTTAATCATCTGAAACATGATTAGACTACTAACTTACAACTAAGGTTTCTTAAACCAAAACACACACGTGATGTGGGCTACGGGTATTTATTTTTGTGCTTTTATTGATGGAAAACTAAACAAATTACAAACAACTGAAGTACTAAACTAAGCAGGTGACAGAAGCAAGTCAGCTAGATGTTGATCCTATGGAACACTGAATTTAATAAAGAAACAGAAATATTTTTAGAGCTCATGAGCATTCCTCTATGTGAGATACTCTTGGCAGGGGCAGGTGCTCTCATGGCACACACAGAATCCTCTGACAAACTAGTATGAGAACAGTATTTGTAGTGACAACAGGCAGAATAGCAGCTTCTGTGGGGGTCCCATATTTGTGCAGAGTTTTTGTGAATCCATAATCAGTGCAGTCATCACACAGACGAAATGCCAGGTAAGTCACCCTAATGGCAGAGTAACTGCATGCTTTTGGATCAAACAGCATGTAGTATTTTGAAAAATTCTAGAAAACTACTTTTCTGATGAGGGATTTTTAAATGAGAAGGAGCTGGCACATTCAAAAGTAAGGGGAGAAGCTACTGCTGCAGGGAGAGATGAAGGGTCTGGGTTCACACCCATGTACCTACTTGAAGTTTTATACATCTTCCTTTCTGCATACAGAAACCAAGAAGTCAAGTTTAACAGCTGCAGAACAACAGACTGACTTAAAGAGAAGCAGTCCAGAAAGACTTCAGTGTATGATTTTTTGGTAGATAATTACTCAGCATAAGTTCAGTAACAGAGGACAACAAAAACTGATTAATCCATTAATGGCAGATTTTAGACATGAAATGAACATCACAGGAATAAGTAATATTGACTTACTTATCTCCATGGCAGGCCCACTATATTAAATGCAGTATTTAGCCCTAAGACTATCATTTCATGAAGTTTAATGGGTTTAAAATGCTGAAGGAGGAACATAAAACATGCACTTCAGATTTCAAAGTGGATATACTGAACTTTGAAATGAGATGCTAACTAAATGGCACAGATCATTAAATATTACAAGCATTGTAACTGAGAAGGCTGTGAACAGATCACTCAGAGTAATTAAACAAGAAAGATAGTTTTTATTGCTATGCTTTAACACATTTTTAAGATAATTTTTACACTCTAAATGACAGTGGTATGAGTCCAGTCACACTTCACAACTTGACTTGAATCTATTTTTTAAGTTTGTGAATGAATCCTCCATCTTTTTTCTGTATTACATCCATATAGGAAGCCTGCACTGTCCTTAGCATTCTTAACTTGACTGTTGACACATCAATAGTCTGATTATAACCACACTGCATCTTTCAATCCTAAACATTACAGAGCTGACCACCAGCAAACAGAGTGATCTGGATACGCTAGAAGCCTAAAATTACTATAGTTACTAACTTTGTGTCTATACTTTACTCAATATTCCCAAGCACTTAGATTTTCCCCCCAGGGTGGGCTGCAGACTTAGTTTTTGGAACATAGTATTATGGGGCATAGTATTTGGGACATAGTACTACATCACAACACAGAGTGAAGTGGGATTTTTTTTCCTATCTGCTAAGATCATTAGAGTATTTAATCTTTTTCATCTTAATCTATTTAATCTTAATTTTTCTTTTTAACTTAAAGAGAACAGCAGTTGACAACTTTGTCTTCCTATTCGATGTCAAGTGCATTAAGGACAGCAAATTACTTTGGCTTACTCCAGAGGGTGCAATTTCAATACTAAAATATGTGGATGAAACCCCAGTGTGTCCAAGCTGTATCAGGAATGATTCTCTGTTTTTAAGTTCTGTGGAGACATATTACTTCTCTGAATGCAGTGAGACCACATGGCTGAATGCGCTTTTAAGGCCAGTAAGAAATAACTGGCTTTTAAGGCTGAGAGCAAGAAATAACTAAGCAGAGGTTTTCAGAGATGCACTACAGCCTCTAAGTACTCTTAACAGTAAATCTGTTTACAACGGCAAACAGTCAATTTCCACTGGCAGATTTGAAGAATGGCTGCAACTAAGAGAAATTCAGAAGTTAAAACTGCCATTTGAGTAGAAGTCTTTTATTCATGTCAACAAAAACACAAGTTATTTCATAAAAATGTTCCATAATGCATAAGAATAAATGGTATCTTTCAGCCATAAGACACACTAAGGAAAGAGGCTGTCTGGAAACTGACACAACTGTTCAAGAGAAAAAAAAAAGGAGCCAAGCAGGGACTTGCTCCAGAAAGTTAGAATCATGATTTACAAACAGTATCCAATTATCAAAAAAAAGGGTCTGCACAATGGAATTCTGCTATAAAAAAAGCTTATTATTGAAACCTAGTCATAGAGGTGAGTGTTTTAGAATTAAATCTCTTTCATTTGTAATTTTGAACCTTTGTACAATTAAATTGTCAGTCTCTGAGCTGAGACTGACTATCTGCTGAATTTAGTGTTTGTTTGAATATAGAAGCTGTTTAATCACAACCACAAACCACAACCTGCCACATTTCTCTTCACACAACTTGATATCAGGAACTAAATGATAAAAAAGGTGAAAACACTGATCTACTGTCGCCTTACCCCAGGCTCCTGTCATCACTGAGTAAACTATCTCTATGTATCAGAGGACACACAGAGCTTTAGATCTTCATCTCTAAACTATGGGTAGTCTTTGTTTTCAGTATCTACTAATGAGTTCTTAGGATTTTTAAAAAGAGGTTGGTTATAAAGAAGTAGAAAGAAGATAATGGATGAAGTCTTACTAGATGTATCATTTGTATTTCATTACTACTTTTGACTTGCTGTATTTCAGGACTATCGGTCTAGTTTTAAAAAGGAAGTTCTTCTTAAGAATTTCACTTATTTTTGGAACAGACTTCTTGCACTAGAGATAGAACTAGGTGATCTCTTGGGGTCAATACAGGGCCAGAACTCCATTCTACCAAGCAAAGAATAGAGAACAACTTCACCACGGCCTGGAAAACATCCAAAACAGAACAAAACCACAAATCTTGCTGTCTTCAGGGGGGTTTAGCTACTTCATACTCAATTTAAGGACCCTGTAATGACTGGATGAGTTAAGATTAGTTCAGTGACTTGACTTGACTACCTTTTTCAGTAAATAAGCACTTTCCCATATATACAGCAATGGATCATTTTAAATACTGTACAATACACAAACAAGATATATATTATCCTCTGTATTTCCAAACACTTAATTAATAGAACTTCAAGGCCAACTTCCTTATACATCATTATAAATAATTTCTGAGGGATTTGCATAATGACTTGGAGAAAATATTTGAACTATAGCACTGATTACAAGGCTGTACCTCATGTCAGTTCAAGGAATAGAACATGCAGTATATATTCAAATAGCAAAAGGATACAATGGACAAAACACAACAAACAAAACATTAAAATATGTAAGAGAAGTGACTTGATACATGTTAACAAAATTAAAATGCCAGTGAAGATGATACTTTTTGGGTGCAACTGGAAAAAATGCATTAAGAAAATGTTGAAAAAGCAAGGTTAATCTCTCCTGAGGACAAAGAAACAGCTCTTAATATTGAGGTTCTGTTTTTTCAATTGTATCTTCTCATGGTCACATATCGCCAGTAGGCAAAAACTTCTGAAACCAATTATGTAAGCAAAAAACCTTTAGTTCAAGAAATTTGCCCAAATAAGAAAAAGGAGGAGTAGAACACTTCAAGTTCTATTCTTGTGAAGTTTATTACACATCCTGACTTCAAAACAAAGCTTTAACAAATAAAACCAGAATATACTGAAATATAGCAGGGGAGTAAAAAACCATAAAGGGATATTCACATTGCAACTTTTAGATACCAAACATTTATTGTACTGCAAGCAGAAAAGGTTCAGCTTCTTGCAAGCAACAATTCAGATTGTTTGGGTCTGGAGACGTTCTTCACAAAGATGTAAGGAGTATAAAATTAGTCACCTATAGTTTGAGAGTAGAAACATCGTACTTCACTTGATGTATTTTTACAACCTGTATTAAATTTTCTCAGAAGCATTTATTTTAATTCTAACCAGAAGCTCACAATTTTTATTTCATGTCCAGTTCTTTAATTCAAAGCTCAAGCATCAGATAAGAAAAGAGAACAGCATAGAAAGTATACTGAACTCCTACAGAGACTTCAAAATTACTGATTTTGTTAAAGAGGTATAACACTTAATTCAGTCCTGGAAGAGAGAGCAAACTTGTTAAGCTACTTTTGAAGGAACCTTTGAGGACCAAATGGGCAGGATGAGGTAACACGTGGGACACTAGATTGGAAACAGCAAGATTGATCCAAAGAACACCTTTATGGTCAATAACAACAATAACAGAAATATCAAAAAAGACCTCAGTTTGAAGAATGAGTTCTCTCAAATTACAGCAGTCAGGACTGCCCGAAAAAGTGGCTGACATTGAGAACTGTGAATGTGTAGCACCTCTAACAAGAGGCAGTAACTGCAACCTGCTCTGGAAAACAAGAACTGTTCCTCAGCTGTAGTTGCCCTGTACTTGCTGTGAGAACAAAGAGAGGAAAAGAGAGTCAAGGAATCTTAGCATTTATTTGGAATTTGCCAGACCAGTGGGAAGTTCTCATTACAATTCTAACTAAATTAGTGAAGGCTTTGGAACTGGAAAAATATTTATCCAGTAGATTTCTGTTTAGTAAATTCCACTCCTCAATGTGTTTAGAAGGGTATTACTGTCACCATCTTATCTTATAGTAACACACAATAAACCAAAAAAGAAGTAGTAACTAAATTCTAAAGTTATACATTAATATTTAATTTCCTTTACAAAACATTCTTCCTAAATAAAATTGCATGTGATCAATAATAATGTATGGAAACAAACAGCTTTATGTAGGTGTCTTTATAAAATATCATTGCTCACATCTTACACTTAGGCCTAAATTCAAGAAGTTATAAGAAAAAATTCAAGAATGAATGAATAAATTAAACTGAAAGTTAACCCTTTCTTACCAGCAGGAATTATGCCAATCCTTATATTGCACTGGACTAACGATGCTTTGGGATTATTTTGGTCTATGCCAGAGTCCTTCTGCATTCTTCCAATGAGACCATGCATCACTTCACTGAACATGCCGTCCCCACCAACACAAACAACACTGCCAGGAAACACAAATTAGAATGCACACTAACAGTCAATAAACAACACGGCAAGTGTTCTACTTAGGGCATGCACTGGGCACACCAAAAATAGTTGTTCTATTCTCCTCCTCCATTTTTACAGGATACAGTAGCCCACAGTCAACTAGGCAATTAACAAAAAGCAGAAAAAAAATTTCAAGCTTCAAAACTGCAAATGCACCTAGACATATCTGTAGCGCTAGGAAAAAATGTTGGAATGCAACCTGCAAAAATCTTTATCCTCTACTACTGTGGGCAGACAGACAAATATCAGTGGAAATTCACTATACAAATAAAACACTGAACAGGACTGTACATACAAATTTCTAAGTACACAAAATGGAAACAGGGTACCTTTACTAAAAAGGGAAAAGTTGATATTTGCCACTTCAGGGAGAAGTATATTTTACACAGTTTAGTAGGAATATACATTATATGAAAGTCAAAATCCAGAGAAGTGCATGCCTGCATCCTCTTTCCAACGTGCTGCGATCCCACCAAACAGACAGAAGTCACGTCTATCTACATAACCATTCATAATCAGAGTTCTAAATGTTACCAGATGCAAAACTTTGTTTCACAAATTTAATTCAGGTCAGAACTGGTACAGCAGCTACACAGATCCTCAATATGTTAAAGCTCAGCAGACAGCCCACAGCCAAGCAAATAGTAGGAAGTAAAAAGACTATTTTACAGCAGTATACATTTCATGAACAATAATCAAATGCACTCTGAACTCTAAAAGCATAAACATTCTTTAACTGAAAAACTAATTCAAATACACTTTAAAGGAACACATGAGAAATCCAGAGTTACATATGTAGTTCCTAGCACACGAGTCTAGGAATGTGTACTGTTATCTACAGCAATAATTTCCAACTCATAAACTAATACTCTTTCACATCATCAGTGACAGATTTTGCAGAATGAGCACTTATTTCATAGAACAAATTAATCTAATTTTTAAGTATAGATTATTTAAATTTAGTTATTATTCTATTTTCAGCAGGTGGGAAGCTTGAAAAAAACAGTCATTTTTTTCCATGACTAGAGAGGACAGTCTTAAAAATGTAAACTCTCCAGCTCTAAGTCAAGACCTAGGAGACTGAGAGAGAAGGAATAAAAAGATATTTGCTTTCAATTTTTGTAATTTTTTTCTCTTCCAGTAGCTTAACTACACTATTCCTCAATTTTAGCCTTATCTTTCTCTGCAGACTCAAAAAAAAGAGGCTAAAGAAACAAAAATTTCCACATCAGTTCACAGTCAATATTGTCTCAGTACTAGTTTGCTCAAAGCTCCATCCAACCTGGCCTTTATCACTTCCAGGAATGGGGTATCCATGACTTCTCTGGGCAGCCTGTTTCAGTGCTTCTCCACTCTCACAGTAAAGAATTTCTTCCTTAAACCTAATCTAAACCTGCCCTCTTTCAGTTTAAAGCCATTCCCCCTTGTCCTATCATTACATACCCTTGTAAAATGTCCCTCTCTACCCTCCTTCTAAGTCCCTTTTAGGTACTGAAAGGTGCTCTAAAGTCTCCCTGGAGCCTTCCCTTCTTCAGGCTGAACAAGCCCAGCTCTCCCAGTCTGTCTTCACAGGAGAGGTGCTCCAGCCCTCTGATCATCTTCTACAACAAACAGGCTCAGAGGGCACAGTTACATGAATGTCTATACCTACAAAGGTAAATATGATAAAGAACTTCACATATGCAGTAACAGCACAACCAAATCCATAGCAAACATCAGAAGACCAATGTACAAGTCAGACACATGCTGCACATGTGAAGGCCCCTAGTGAAGAATGTCTGAAAGAAATGGAATGATTCTTACTCTTTGGCTTTATTTTACTAGTGGGCAAGCATTTCACTTTTTAGATAGATGATAACAGCAAAGAACATCTGCTAGAGGACTTCAGAAACTAATCCACAAGTCAAGTGAGTTTTTAAAGAACTGCAGTCCCTTCTAATCTCAAGCACTCTGTGAACTAATTCAAAAACTAGGAAAAAAAACCCCAACCAGAATAATTTTACAAAGGCTTGTGCAACAGACATATGGATAAGAAACCACAGTGGTACATGTCACTTACTCCAAACATGGCTATTACCTGCACAGTATCACAGAATGTTCTAATTGTTCTGCACAGTGATGTACAAAACCCTGCTATATTGTAACCAAATGAATATTTTAAGTAACTGTGCCTAAAGAAAAGCTGTTCTATCCCTGAGCTATTCGGTTATTACATTCACTATAAGAAATTCCTATAAGGCAAAACAGGAAGAACAAACGGGAAACACACTAAGATATTTAAATAAGCTGTCTAAAGTAAAAACATTTGAAAAGCAGCGAAGCAATTCTCACTAAGAATCCTGTATCTACTTGGAGAATTCCATGTATGGCTTTGCCAAATAGGGAGTCTGGAGATTAAATGAAGAAATTCATCACTGAATGAAGGGAAAGCCACATATCAGAACCAGTCTACGAGGACAGCTGAACAACAATTAGATGCAGGAATCCAAAGAACACCTTACTGTTTGTGAGAAAAGTCAAAACCTGAAGAAACACATATTTATGTGGTTCAATCATTTTTTAAATCTTCCAGATGACCACGTGATGTGTTATTTAAAAAGTAGTTTTAATTCAAGAAGTCCTTCCTTACATCACTGTTAACCATAGAAAAAGAGTTGTATGTGATGCACAAAAGTCAGGCTTGGAAAGACAGGCTGCAGATCCCAAGCAAACTGCCATTCAGGCCCAGCCCAGGAGTAGAAGAATTGTAAGATTCTAAAAAGATGCAGTTCTCTGGGCTATTATTTATCTTGGCATGTTAGAGAGACAAANAAAACCCACCCCAAAAAACAAAAAAAAACCCAACAAACCCAAAAAAACCCCACCAAAACAAAAAAAAACACCAAAGGAAAAAAATTTCTACAATATAAAACTTTGAATCTGCCAAAAACACTTCAGATACCAGCACAATTGGTCACTGTCACTTGCTGTAAAAAACAATTTGCTAGGAGTGGACATGGGCTCACTTGCCTCCCTTTCTGCTCTGTATTGAAATTTCACCAACCATCAGTATACTTATTTCAAATCAAAAGTCAAATGAAAAGGGAAAATCACAACTAGGTTTTTCTAGGATCAATGTTTCCCTTCCTCGAACTTCTGAAAAATTAGGAAAAATCATAGTATAGACAAAATTGTTTATTTAAAGGCAACTCATTTTAAAGCAGGTGAAGTTGGGGAACTCAGCCTATGAATGTCATGTCTTACTAACACAATTTCCCAGCATCATGCCCTTACTCAACACAGACAGTGTATATAGCAGAGTACTACAGCAAAAGTACTCTGGAAAGACTGAATGTGTTTTCTTCTTGCAACTTACCAGTTTAAATGTACCTGTCAACAAGCACTAGATACAACTTTAAAATACTGTAGTTATGAGAGTTCATCTGCATACATTTTCATGTTTTTCCAGACTTGTGACTTGTTTCATGTCATGAACTGGAAACTGAAATGACTAGCTTTTCTATTAAATATTTTGCTTCTACAGCAGACTTAATAATGGAATGCAAAATCACCATTCAGTCAGGTCTTTTTTAAAAGCAGTAACTTCACAGCAGGAGAAATGCAAATAAAGCCAAACAATGTAGCCACTATTGAACAGTCATATATAGCAAGAGGAACTACCTGAAACATTTCTAAACAGTCCCTGTTTTTTACACACAGGCTGAATGCCACTGGTGCAGTGTTCTGAACTCACGTATGTCAAGACCACAAAACATTTCTGGGTAGTTTTTGAGCTATAACAGAATGCTCAACTGAGCAGAATTAATCTTACATTCATCTTTTGAACACAAATCTCATGCAAACATTGTTATACTGCGCTTGAATATATTGTGTTAAACAACTTTACTGAAACAGTTTCGTTTTCTTTTTATATTCGTAAACGTGGATCTCCTACAGAAAGGAACATGCCCCGGGACTTTCAGCTGTTGCAATAAATGTATTAGTAATGAAGGCTACCATTTTAAATTAGAGACAAGAACAGGCCAATTACATAATATATCAGATTGAAAAGAATAAAAAAAAGGCAAGTAAAGTTACTTACCCATCATATTTATAAATATTAACTTCAAATAAGTTGTCCTTAGCATGGTTAGCGTGTTCAGTTACTATGAAGAAATAAACACATTAAAATTTATTATTAAAAATACTACTATAAAGCTGCATATAATATAGAGTTATAAAAATTAATTCTTTAATAACCATGATTCTATTACCAATGTGACCATAAAACAGCCTGTCCATAAGATGTGTCTCAAAAGATTTTTGCCAGGGAAAGAATTGAAGACATGCATAGTACATATGGAAAAATATTTCATTAAAAATTGTGCAAATGATCAATTAGTTTAACAGTGAAACTGAAAAAGAGAAGACAGGCAGCATCCTATAAATAAATAGCTCAGGGGCACCAGAAGTTTTAATTTAGTAAGCAGAAAGCTGGTAGAAGGTTGTCATTTATCTGGCTACCTATACTTTATTAGAATACATTCTCTACCGCTTTGTTTCATTTCCTTAGTAAGAAAAAGTAACTAACAGAAAGCACTTTAGCTACTCAGGGATGTTTTAAAGAGTTCATACTGTGCTTATTAGGAAATTTAAATATTCATTACTCACTAACAACATCAGTGGATATAGAAGCCAGACTGAAGAGTGGAGCAACTTTCTGTTCATAAATCCTCTTCCCTTGTCTTTTTCCTCCATAGGGATTAATATACACAAGCAACTGCTTTGGTCTAGACTCTGCAGTAAGGAAAATCATAGTATACTGCTTTTTTACACAAAACAAAAATTCAACAAGCCATTCAAACCCAAACCTATTAACATCAAAGTAACCACAGCATAAAAGACTTATTAACTCTTTATTAACTCTTTAAACTCTTTAACAAAGAGCTATAAAAGCCTGCTTCACCTGCCCTCTTTATTATACTGACACCAAAATTATTGAACAAATTGTTAATAAGACAGTAGATGAAATTCAGAATAATTTCTTTTGACTCCCTGTCTCACATTCTTACTCGTAATTCTTGCAGTACCTTCCCACTACACAAGTTACACTAATTACACGAGTATTATGGGCATACAAGACTAAAAGGGCAGCAATAGCAAAGGCACTTGTAAGTGAAGCATACATAAAAATACTTTTACATTCATTTCTTTAAACTATCTTCTTCTTTAATAACATGGTTAAGATGCATTTCCTCTCTGTGATCAAGTCACAATAAGAATGCCTCACAAAACTACATGCTGCACAGCAAGTGCTTGTCCTACAGTGTTAGTTGCCCTAAAGTGTTACCCCTTCCGCCCTCCAAAAACACGTTTGAAATTACTGTCTCAAGTTTGTCCAAACAGTTATGGCTTTATACTAGCAGTGTCAATGAAAACAATTATTACACCTCTGTATTAACAGATACACGAAACAGTAATGCTCGCTGCACCTAGAAAACCTCCTCTTTCATGGAACAGACAAAAACCTTAACATCTGTACTTCCTCAGATTCTAGCATTCTAGATTATTACTTTAAAAGGAAAAAATATCAGACTTATTACATCAGCACACTTTTACAACAAATCCACCCAAGCTAGATAGACTGAGTGGTTTAAATCTGCCGGGCACTTAAAGCACTATTGAACCTATCTGAGAACATACTCCCTTTCCTGAAGTAGTTTGTTACCAATAAAATGAACAATTGCATTCAAATGGAATTGGCTGCTCAGGCCATAGTTCTCACAGGTGTACTGAATGGGTGCACAAACCCCATTTTTTGAAAAAGACAGATACCTTGTGTAATGTAAACAAAACAAAAACATTAAGAATGCTTCCATTGCTTGTTCAGAACAGTTTTTCTTAAACTTACTGATTTTTTTTCTGTGACCCTTAAGTATTTGCTTGAGTCACACTGTAGATGTACTTGTATCCAATCCCTTCTCCAGGTCTGTATCTCAGACAGGCCTCAGACCTACACTGTAGGGAGCTCATCCCTAGTCCTGTCTCCAGCTCCAGCTGTTCCACTCTGGCCTCCCTGGATGGACTCAAACACTTTATCTCATCTGGGCTGTAAATTGGACCTGCTTCTATCCGTATCCCTGTTCTGCCCACCCTGCTCAGAGACAGTGGGACACTGGTCAGCAAGGGCACTGCCTCTGCTACAATCACCCTTGACCTCCTTTCTGTCATAGAGTTACCTTGATAGATGTCAAATAGCAGCAGGAGCAGAGTATCTCTTTCAGGAATAACTCCTTCAAAACTACTTTTAACCCCCCATGAAGTAGATGTCCAAGAGTCTCAGAAATGATTAATGGGAACTCTTACTACGTAAGACACATTTTGTTGATGACAGAGTCTGGAAAGGTGAAACACACTCATAAATCTTTCAATTGCTACAGTCCTTGCCCTCAAATCTCCAGAGTACCTCAAAGCCCTGAGCTTACATCTGCCCATTACTTTTTCTGAAGCTACAGTTATTTAAAGTCTCTGCTAAGCTTCCAATGTGTCTCTGTTTTGTGAAAATAGTTTATATCTGGGTAAAATTGTATGACATCTACAGTCCTGGCTGATTAAAGCACTCAGCACCACTTAGTGAATATGCAAGATAAAATAGTGATAAGGAGACATTTCAACTCCCGGCTCCCTCATTTTGAGCATAAGTTGCTCTTAAGAGTTCAAAAAATCAGATATATCAAAATAACATTTTGATTGATGTACAAGCCTACAATATAATGGTGCAAATGTTCATAGTTTATTCAAACTTACTCTGCATTTCAAGTAATTCTTTCAGTGCCTGTATCCACTGATTACATAAGTGCTCATCAACACACCAAAATGTCATATCACTGCACCGCCAGCGGTGATTTCGGGCTTTCTTCACATAA
>VXAZ01001116.1:824211-850565 GCA_013399875.1 Gymnorhina tibicen | reverse complement strand
CCCGCCCCGAGCCCCCGGCTCCGGGCAGGGACACCGGGGCTGACACCGTAACGGGCTTGGATTGCTTTCGTAGGTTTTTTTGCGAGACGACGAAGCACCTATCTCAGTGTCGCTGGACTCTTCCCTCTTTCCCTTTAGACAGTGAAAATGCAATGAGTACATACAAATGTCTGGTGATACAAACCTCTCTATCTAACTTCACCTCCCTTTACATAAAAACATTTTGGATTTGCCTTAAATATAGGGACAGTAATTCACTATATTTGAACTCTTAATGCTTTGCTGCCTTCCCTCCTTGCTGTTGCTGAAGCGTATAACCATCAGCATCCTCCCAAAACACAGGCCAGACAGAGCAGTAGTAGCTCCACCTCCAAACTTCCTCCAAATCTGAGTACTTTCCACAGAGTTTAGTGGAAAACATCTCTGGTCTGTTCTTACCTTGGTCCAGCCCAGGGCCAGCAGTCCAGCTGGCTTTGCTCTGGCTGAAAAAGCTTCTGCACTTCAGCTCTGCTCTGAACCTTATAATACACTCACATTTCATTCACATTTTACAAGGTGGAATAGAGCAAGGGGGAATGACTTTAAACTGAAAGAGGGTAGGTTTAGATTAGATACTAGGAAGAAATTCTTTACTGTGAGGGTGGTGAGGCACTGGAACAGGTTGCCCAGAGAAGCTGTGGATGCCCCATCCCTGGAAGTGTTCAAGGCTATGTTGGATACGGCTCTGAATAACCCCATCTAGTGGAAGGTATCCCTGCCCATGGCAGGGGGGTTGGAACTAGGTGATCTTTAAGGTCCCTTCCAACCTACTCCATTCTGTTATTCTATGATTTCATCTTCTGAAAACAAATGAGCTAGGCACTGTCATCCAAGTTACGTGTTGAAGATAGTCTTCCTGTACAACAAATATTAGTTGTCATCTATCACAGTAATTCCAATAGTCTTTCCTCTCGCCTTGAAAGACATGATGTTACCTTTAGTGGTGAACAAACCTAGGTATGCCACACTTCCACAATTTCAAGGAATATTTTTTCAGTTGTTTTGTTCTTTACATTTTTGAATCTGTCCCTCCACAAACACCTGTAGAGCTCTTTATACTGAGGCTTAAAGTTTGTTGCAAAAATCCATTGAGAACATTAGTCTGCCAAATGCAGTTCTGAGCAGTCATTAATATCTCACTGGTTCCTTGTATTTTGCCACCTGCATAATCTCTTATCATCCATGTTACACTTGGATGGTGTAGTGGGTTGACCCTGGTTGGATGCCAGGCACCCACCAACGCCTATTGCTTCCCTCCGTATCTGGACAGGGGAGAGAAAATGTAACAAAGTGTTCATGATCAAGATAAGGACAGAGACACATCACTCACCAAATACTGTCACGGGCAAAACACACTCAAATTACAGATATTAATTGAATTCATTGCTAAGAAAATCAGAGCAGGATAATGAGAAGTAAAGTAAGACCTTAAAAACACCTTCCTCCACCCCTCCCTCCTTCCCAGCTCTACCTCCTTACCCTCCAGTGGCAGGGAAACATGGAATGAGGGTTACAGTCAGTTCATCACACACTGCTTCTGCCACTGCTCAGGGAGAGGAGTCTTTCCCCTGCTCCAACATGGGCTCCCTCCCACAGGAGGCTTTTGCTGTTTAACCCTTCAGACATGCTCCTAGATTGGATGGATTGCTAATATAAAGCTTTTATCTTAAAAATATTGCACAGGAGTACTTATTTATCATCTCTCCAGTGGGAAAAGTAGATTTAATCTTTTATAGCCTACAGTCACCAGAATCAATATTCTTACACCTTGTTAGCTGAAGAAGTAAAAAGTCCATTCCTTTTACCACTCCTGCCTATGATGGTTTCCTTTTATTCTTATTAATTTGACAACTCTTTATTGCTTAGTTAAGGCTAAAGTCTTGAACTGTAAAATACAGAACCAATAAAATATTCTCTGGTCTGTTAGAAGCCTACTAAGGTGTACTAGCACCACTAGCAGGAATGGCATTCCCCATCCACATTTCTTACTTATTTAGATAAGAAGCCACTTATTTCTTCCTTGCACACTGTTTTAGTGTTTTGTTCACAGAACAACAGAATGGGTAAAGTTGGAAGGGATCAGAGTGTGTCATCTGGTCCAACCTTCCTGCTCAATCAGAGCCATCCTAGAGCACATTGCACAGAATTGCACCAAGATTGTTCTTGAAAATCTCTGGTGAGAGAGGCTCCACAACTTCTCTGGGCAATCTATTCCAGTGCATGGTCAGCTTGACAGTAAAGAAGTTCTTCCTTATATTCAGGTAGAACTTCCTCTGAATCAGTTTCTGCCTGTTGCCTCTTGTCTTACTGCTTGGCACCACTGAGCAGAGCCTGGCTCCATCTTCTTGACACCCACCTTTCAGATACTTATATACATAGGTGAGGTTTGCTCTTATTCTTGTCTTCTCAAGACTGTACAGGCCCATCTCCCTCAGCCTTTCCTCATAAGAGAGATTCTCCAGTCCCTTAATCATCTTTGTTGTCCTCCACTGGACCTGCTCCAGGAGCAACATGTCTCTCTTATGTTGAGGAGCCCATGACTTGGGATCCTCCCGGCTACTGCAGGAATGCCTTGCAGGAATTCTTACCAGTGTTTTGTTAGGTCTGCTCTGGTACTCTCTGGTAGTTCCCTGAATACCAACATGTGCATCTGTATCTAGAAAGTAAAGGTCAAATTTGATCCAACACATTTTTGTTTCAATCAGTACTTTATGTTTTTCTTCCCTGATTGTAACAGAGAAAGAATTTCTAAAGGATGACTGATTTAGTAGACTGAAGCACACACATCAATTATTGTTTTACTACTTATTACCTAAGCCTTTAATTACCACTGAGGGGACGTAACTGCAGATGCAGTGATGCCAGTAAATTGCAGGATTTATAGCCTTGGTGGTAAAGACGTCCCATCACAGGACTTCACCCTGAGAAATGGCATGGTTGTAAAAACACCTCACTTTATTCACAGGTCCAGAGAGGCCACAGGAAAGGCTGCAATTGTAGTTAACTTGGGAACAATAATACATTATGTAACAAGTACAATTCACAATGTCAAATGGGAAGACTGCAGGAAGGCAACACAACTTACAAAGTTTATTGCTATGATCCATTTACTACCTATCTAGCAAAAACCACAACGTTTAAAGCCAAATTTCTCTCCTCAGTGTCTGATTTTAGAGTGGGTCATTCATCTCAAATGACACCAAGTTAAGCGATGCTGCTGTTACTCCTGAGAGACGGGGTGCCATCCAGAGGGATCTTGACAGCCTTGAGGAGTGGACCCTCGCAACCTCAGGAAGTTCAGCATGCAAGGTCCCAACCTGGGTCAGGGTAATCACCAGTATCAGTATGGGATGGGTGATGAAGTGATTGGGAGCAGCCCTGAGGAGAAGGACTTGGGGGTACTGGTGGATGAAGAATTGGACATGACCTGGCAATGCATTCTCGCAGCCCAGAAAACCGATGCTGGGCTGCATCAAAAGAAGTGTGGCCAGCACGCCTCACCCTGGGAGACAGTTCTCCCCCTTTACTCTGCTCTTGTGAGACCCCACACTGGAGTGGTGAGACACTGGAATAAGTTGCTCAGAGAAGTTGTGGATGCTCCATCCCTAGAAGTGTTTGAGGGCAGGTTGGATGGGGCTTTGAGCAGCCTGGTGTAGTGGAAGGTGTCCCTGTCCATGGCAGGAAACCATTTTATGACTCTGACATCTCCATAAAAAGCATTTACCTCTAGCAACTACTCTATGTTATACTAAACAGGTTCATTACATGATAATGCAGGCAGTCAATTAAAGAACACTTCCAAGGAGGTACATCTTTTTAATCAGCAGCAACAGAGAGGTATTCTTCAGCATGACCTGCATTACCAAAATATTGATTTAAATCATTACAAACTCCAGCTATCACTCTTCCAAATCTCTTGCAGGTGTTACTTCTTCATTAGGATCCTGCAACTAATTTATTTTCCATAGTGAAAACCAAGCATGCCCTTGTAGTATTTTGGCAGAGGTAGAAAGTACTGTGTATTTAATCTTACCTGAGACAGTGAGTCTAAAGCGAAAAAGATCTTAACCACAGTGAAAGCTGGATAATTCTCACATAAGTATGCTGAAGAACAAAGAAGAATCATATTCCACCATACCTGGCCACTCTACTCAGTTATCTGTTGGAATTCTAGAGGGAATCAGAGATTTGTAGCAGGAGCTCCGAAAAACACAGCCAGTCACAGACATGTAAGGGAGCCCTTCAGCTGCTATGGCCTGTGCTTCCAGGGAGATGCTTGCAGGCTCAAGGATTCCTCCATGTCCCAAAGAACATCTGCAATTATGCTCAGTTCCACTGAGGGAGGAGAGGAAGTTCAAGATCAGTGAAGGTGTTCCTAATATTGTTCCTTGAATATGTGTGTGAGAGTCAGCTGTGGTCTTGTCAAAATGACGACTAGTGCAGAAGTGAAACTTTGATCTCATTCCTCAAGAATTTAAAACTGGAACCAAAATCAGGAAAGGGTTTTTACATTTTCATATTTTTTTCTTTTTTACTGCCCACAGATAACTATAAAGTTATGTTTGGAAGAACTATAAAGTTCTTCCAAAGAAAAATACCCCAAGAAAGTTTTTAGACAGCTGCTTGGGAATTATAAAAGAAATTTTATCTCAGTTCATGTCAGGCAAATTGAAGTACTTACACATGAATCAAATTCTGTTCTCAAATACACGAGTCACTTTAGAACAGTGTAAATACAACAAAAGGTCAAATTTGGCAATTGAAATACTTTTGGAAAATGAAAACTAGCTGACAAAGATAATAGAACAGAGGAAAATAATTCATTTTAAATATCAAAATACTGACTAATATTCTAATTCCTTTTCTACTTATCAGCAAACAAAGACTAAAGCATGAATAAAATATTCTTTCTGCTGATGGAAAGAATGACATCACCTTCTTTAGAAAAATACCTGAGCTATTTTAAAGCTCTTCCATACTTTTATCATAAAAGTTTAAATTGCATGTATTGTTGGAAATGATCTGGAAAAAAAAGAGCAATTTTAAAGGCTTGTTAAAAAGGATGATTGCAGCCCTTTATTCGCTTGAGCCAAAAGGTAATTGAGAGAGAGTTGTTGATATACAGCAGGATGTGGGAAGAGATCCAGAAGGTACTTTGTTTTCTTGCGAAGGGAAATGTTACATGCTGTTCCTGAACCATGGAAATTTACAGAATCCTTCCTTTCTTCCAAAGCTCCAACCTCCCTGTATATTTTCTGCATAAACTGCCTATCAGTGCGAAAAATACTAAGTATTATTTGTTTCAAGCTGTTATAGCCGTGGCTCTCACCTACAGATATACACAGAAATATTGATTTGTGTTTCTTTGTTTAGGTCCTTATTTCTATTTTAATTATTAGTCTCAACCAAAGTCCCAGAGGAGATGTAAGACCCCCCTCTTAACTAACTGAATCCTTTTAAAAAACAATGAAATCTAAAGGTCCCTGTCTGCCAGAATGATAATGCTCTTTGGCAGTGTCAGAGCAACCTTCCGGTACCTAAAGGGGTCCTACAAGGAAGCTGGAGAGGGACTTTTTACAGTGGCATGAAGTGATCTAACAAGGTGGAGTGTTTTTAAACTGGAAAATGGTAGGTTTATATTAGATCCTAGGAAGAAATTCTCTGCTGTGAGGGTGGTGAGGCACTGGCACAGGTTGCCCAGAGAAGTTGTGGATGTCCCCTCCCTGGAAGTGTTCAAAGCCAGGTTGGATGGGGCCCTGAGCAACCTGGTCTAGCGAAAGGTGTCCCTGTACATGGCCGGGGGGTTGGAACAAGATAACATTTGATGTCCCTTCTAACCCAAATCACCCTATGATTCTGTCAGTCAATCAAGAAAGTGCTGGTGACGTCAGAAAGTTTCTCTCTTCTGTCCACCTCTCAACTGTATAATAAGAGTCAATTTTTCTCTACAAGATATGCTTTGCTGATATTTCCAGCCCCTCAAAGCTGCACAAAAACTGCTCTTTACCAGGCCCATGCAGACCTTGCCTGGAGCATATCCAGGTGCTTTTTTACAGAACCATGTGTAGGGACCAGTTCTCAAGAAGAGCTCTAAGAAGCCATAACTCTGGGCAAGCAGATAATTTTTTATAGTTCTGGTGTCAAAGTATTATCAAACTATGTACCATGTTCAATAGCAACCTCCCTCATATGTACTAATTTTTATACTTTCTGAGTATAAGAACAGTAAGATTTTTTTGTGGTTTATAACTCTGCCTGAAGGGTTTTTTACACTATTACAGGGCACGTGTATGCCACCAGCATGACACTACTGACAAATTTCAAGTGTGGGCTCCAATCTGTGCAATAAAAGAGCTTCAGGATGGAAGTATTGTTAACATAAAAATTCCTACCATCATCAAAGCAACAGTTTTTCTCCCAACTCATTTTTAGACCTCTAAGTGGAGCCATTTAAACTGGATCTTTTATTCCCAGAGTGCTTCTCTAAATGCTTTGCTTCAGCAGGCAGGGCTCTAATCCATATCAGGGCTCTTCTAACTTGCACCAGACAGTGTGGCCTTCATAAACTAAAAAATAAAGGAAAATTATTCTTCCATTGAAGATGGAGAGACTTATTTTTATGCCACTTTTAGAAAAACACATTGTAAAACTACTAATCAACACTGCAAGTGAAATAATAGGAAAGCACAGGGGAGAAAAAAAATCAGAGTGTGGAGGCAGTAGAAACAGCCCCTTTCCAAAGAGAATAGAAACCAAACCAGTAGCAAGTTTCTCTGCTTCTTCAGAAGCAGAAAAGAAAAATCTGGAGAGTATATTTATAAGACTCAAGACAATCAACTAGTCAAATATTTTTAAAATAAAAAAATCTCACAATAAAAAATATTATTTACTTCCTTCAGTTCTGGATAGCCTTATTAACAACACAGGAACTATAGAAATACAGATAATCAGATTATCAACACTAGCAAATAAGCACAGACCCCTTAGTTATCATGACACTTCAGACCAACTACTACCTAAAATATACTTAGCTGGACTGATTAGTCTAGCAGATAAAACCAGATAAAGTATCTAGTATTTAGATAACCATGGAAGCATCTCTGTATGTACCACCTATGGTGTTTATCATCTTGCTTTAATAAAATAAAATAAAAATAAAATTAAAAAAACCCATATGAACAGCAATGTCGTCCATGACAGTCAAATCAATTCTTCATTTCCAAGTATCAGTGGAAATACCTGTAGCCTCCCAATGTTAATAAATAAAAAAACATAAACAACACAGACATCAGAATGTTTATGCGAAGAATCTACATTCCTAAAAAAAGTTCTTGATTCTGTATAGCTGCCAGGATTAAAACTCTACCTGATACAGGCTGAATCAGATGAAACATGAGCCTAATTCATATTATTATTTTAAATAATTTTCATTTTTTTCCTTATCACCAAGGAGATGATACTGATGTATCATTTCTGACTAAAGCTATAGTCATTCCTGTGAACACAGGTAGATTGAGCTCACTCAGGAGCTAATAAAATGCCTAATGACCAGTTACCAAAAAATCCTCCCACTTCCTATTTGACGTTTGGAAGGTTCTTCAACACTTTCATCAATTTTTCTCCTTTTGAACTCATCACCTATCAAATACACCATGAAACACAAACATTTACATCAGCCTTCTTGGAAGACATTTTGACTGATATTCACAGGCTCATGCGTTTTTCACTACCTCTACATGACTATGAATAATTGGTTAAAGACGGATCTTGAATTCCGTCTTTAGGAGCAAGAGAGGTTCCAAGACACAGCCACTATTTACAAGACAGCAGAGTTACTATACGAGGAAGAAGGATGCTCAGAAGGGCAAAGACATTTGCCTAAAAATATCTGACAGATTAAACTCTGTCTTTCTTGTGAATACTGTAATTTTAAAATTGAATAGCATGAAGTTAACTTTGATGAAAGTCCATTTTGAAAAATTAATTATAATCAAGATTTATATTTTAATATTTTCATTTAAACTATTCCAACACTTTGATTTCAGCAGAAAAAAGTAAACCTACACAATACCTTTATCAGAACAAAGTTATTCAGAAAATATGGGAGTGCATGAAATAAAAATGTTTGTTTTCTCCATCTGATTAGTTTTTGGTCACAGTTTCATCAGTCATGTTATTGATTCATTATATAATTGGAAAGTTCACAGGTGCACAATTTTTTTTTTTTCGTAAATACTACCTTTGTAAAGACAAAGATCCTGTTTGTAGATTCTTCCAGAGGTGCATTTTCAGATTTAAGGTAAATAAAGGAAGGGGTTTTTTCCTTAAAATAACAGTGAATTTTCTCCTAGGCACAAGTTTAGTAGTTTTTGATTTAATTAACAATGTTGCTTTCTGTCACTAGTACAATATTTAAAAAATACATTATAAACATAAATGCTTAGAAATGAAGGTGAAATTGTCTTTTTGAGACCAAGGTTCTGAATGGTAAGATCAAAGATGGATTGAAGCGGTTTGTCTGAATAGAGTAATTTTCACTTTCATTGTTTTTCAGATCACTGCTGTAGTACAGATGATGACAGCTGGTATGAAGTTGTCTGAATCAGTGATACTAGAATGCAAATACATGCCAATACTTTGCATAAAATCCACAAAGCAGAGGTATTTATGCATATGCCTTTTGACATCTCAGCATGCATGTTGACTTGAATTGACATACTCTCTTTTTGATTTTCTGGTATTATATTTAAATGGAAAGCTAAGAACAGAATATAAAATCAGGCACAGTACAAAAGAGGGCAATGGTGAAAAAAGAGGTTCAGCTCACAACTGAAGTTAAATATTTAGTTCTAGCAAACAAATATATAAGGAACTTTGCTGTACCCAACTTCATAGTTGTTCAAAGGGATGGCAGTCATTTTCAGGATAGTTATGAGTATACTGAAAAGAAAATTCGAAGACTGAAGAGTAACGTAAGAAACATTATAAGCTGTTTGTCTTACCAGGTGGCAATGGCTGACTAATTTGGAGCACACCATTTTATCAGAAACATATTTAGAGCTGACTAGTGTACATGTCATTTGAAATACAATTTATACAAATTGTAGATTTTGATGAAACTTATATGTTTTCAAGAAATTGCACAGGTTTTTAGTCAATCAATTTAGTCAGAACTATGAATCACTTCGGTGCAATTCTTTGAAAAATCAATCACCTCAAAACTATCTCCGGACAGTGTAACGTGAACTGTTTTGTGAAAATCATGTCTCTGAAAGACACAATTCTAAATCATTATGGATGAGAAATGACAATTAGGAGTAATCAATGTTTCAAAAAAGAATCTGAGTGCAAAGGAGCCATTCAAACCAATTGCTATTATGGTTGCATCTATAAGTGGGAAAAAAGATTATATTCTTAATGGCAGATATTTTGCCTTGATTAGAAAAGAAAATGCAATAATGAGACTTGAACTAATAAAACATTTGTACTAGATTTAGCTGTGAGAAACTTCCTCCTCTGTCAGAGTAGGATGGGCATAAGCCCATAAAGGGACAGAACAGCAACTATAATAGAAACCAGGGAAGTAGTATTGAGTTAAAATAAATATTCAGTCTAATTAGACTTGTACAAATTTTCATTCCTCTTGTTTTTTTTTTTTTTAGAAAATCATGAGGCCGTGACTAGAATTCTGTGTGTCTCACAGCCAGCAGTCACTGGCTAGTGAGAAAGCATGTGTGACTTACTCACTGTATCATATGGTTAATAACCTCAACATCACAAATTGTTCTGGTCTTGGATGGAAGCATTATGAACACTGTGGGATAGAACACGAAGTGGGGAGAAATGGAGAAGTGTGCTACAGATTGCCTCAGTAAAAACCAGAAATGCAACTAGAGTTAACAGAAGCTGATAGTACCCAACTACAAACAGGATGAGTAGAAGGAGATAAACCCCCACATCTTCCCTTTTTAACCAGTGCAAAGCCCTGGACTCACACTGCAGTCTTTCAGAAGACAGGCAATGCATGTTTCATGTGGCTGATTAGAGAAACATGCATAGCAGTATCGACAGCAACACAACATGAGGTTGGGTTAAACCAGACAAACTCTTCCTACATAACTGAATCAATGGCAATGTGGCTCTCTGAAAACTATCAGATAAAAAGCAACATGAGCAATGCAAAAACTAAAGAAAGACATTAATTCCTTTCACTCTCTGAAGATGCTGCAAAGCATGTGGGTATGGGTGCAGGTGTGCAGGTACAGCCAGGTGGAAAAACGTTTACCTGAACCTCCAAATTCACTGGGTAACAATGGTACTAACACCTCACCCACTATTTAACACTTCAGAGTAATGAAAGTTTAATGCATCTAGACTTTATCTTTGAAACTTCATTTGCTAATCCTAAAAATCTTAAAAGTTTCTCCTTTCTGTGTTCAACACTCTGGTAATCTATTTAGCTGTTCAGAGAGTGTGATATATGAGAATAAATCACGCTTTCTTCACAGAAAGTGAGATACAGCCTAATGAGCATTAGTGTTGTCTCCTAAACTACTTTCAAAGGTATGAATTATGGAAAGGCATAAACATATGTGGGTAAAGCAGACTTAAAATGCAAGTCCTCACCATCACTTTCTATCCCTCTTCCACTTCCTGGACAGACACCAAAACTCTGAATTTGGACCCAAGCCATGGAAGCCATTGGATTTCTGATCTCTTCTGGCATTGTTCACAGCTCTAATTTTTTTTTTTCAGATTTTTTTGGTTTTGTTTAGCACATATTTGGGTGCTGAACCCAACTGTGATCCAGCTGCCTAAAGCAAAGTACCCAGTGCTAATTGAGAGGCCTCTAGATAGCCAAGATGCCTGTCTGGAACAGGCAGATTATGACACAGGGTCTCAGAAAAGACCCACATGCTCTGCAGCAGCAGCTGGTGGCTGGGGTGGGTACCTTACAGCTACTCTGCATCTAGAACAGCACTAAATGCCTAGGTTTGAGCAGCAGAATATCATGCCTCATGACTGACAACACTCCCTAGCAGGGAGACCTCAAGAGTTTTATCACCTAAATCCCAGGATTAGTGTCTTAGCTGAGGGAACTTTTAATTTTACTAATTTTGTCCTTTACTAGAAGTGCAATCAGATCAAAATGTATCATGCTAAGACTCCTTACATATGCATTATATGAGGGTTGGGAGGCTCCCCTTTGTTATAGATGTGAACTGATTTGCCAGTTAAGACATCTCCATTACGTAGGTGGTCCAATGCTCAAGGAAAAGCAATAGGTACAACCAAATCAGGAATGTTCTTGAAAAGCATTGCAGCACCTGATTTGATTTTCTTCCAAACAGAATCTGTTTCATGGGTACCACAGCTGTCCTCAGAACTTACTTAACAGACAGCAAATGAAGTTTACCAAGGTATTTGCTTCAAAATTGCATTATTGCTCTGAAGCGTGTTGCTAAGGTTACACTGCTCATTCAAAGCTTAGATTTGGCTCAGTGCCACAAGACCAGACCATTTATAAGGTTTTATCAGCTTCAGTTTTTGGTGTAGTAGTTTCCACGGTTTAGAAAAGATTATCTTTTTTAAAAAATGCACCTCTCCTGCCTTTACTGATCTTTATATGTCACCCAAGGCTCCAAATCATCATGGACAGCTAGCAAAAAGGGGCTAGGATAACTCAGAATTGATGGCCACTACCTGATCTTCCATAGTTTCATGAGTTTCAAGATCCGGCTACAGTTCAAGTATTCAAAAAGCCAAACAGGTTTCAAGGAAAGTGATGGCTGTTATAATGACCTCAAGCTGATATCTCAGTAACTACAAGAGACAGCAGCTAATGTAGAAACATTTTGGTGACCACCAAATAAAAATATCCTGGTTTTAAACAGTTTTGCAATGGTGAAGTTAGTATCAGGCTCAAGTAAATCTTGTATTCACCCATCTGGAATTGAATCTACAGAGAGACCTTCATACATCAGTATTTGGCTGAGTAGCTTACCTCATTATATCCTCTTCTGCAATCTACCGATAACACAACACATAGTGCTTATTTGTTCACTGCTGCAAGTGATCTATCACACCTTAAATAAATAGTACAGAATGTCTGATTCCTTTCATATCTATTTTTTATTGAAAGTTGTAATGGACAACTAGTGAAATGGCAGTTCTGTGAAATCACAACCATGTTCATCATTATCACGGTCTCAAAGATGCTGTTGCTGTAAGGGGGCAAGTGCTAACACACTTGTAGCTGCTTCTAATTCTTCTAATTCTAATTCTTCCATGTGGAAGACTCCTCTTTTTGTTTTAGGAGTCCAGAAGCACTAGCAGTTCAGGGTATGTCCAGTCAAACCTGCTTCTAGGGTATCTTTGAGTTATTATCATACCATCCATCTTCCTTTTCACATATTGCAGCAGACTGTATGGAAATAACTTGGTCACTCCCATATGGCCGATCCAAACCACACATACTACCCAGTGCTGCTGGGACTTTTATAAATGACTCAATAAAGATTCAATCAATCCAGCTAAATCCAAAAAGGTATCATATTATTTTGTTAAGAACAAGAGGTACACAGAATCCTCCACTGATCAGAAATGCACAGGTGGATGCATTTTCTATGGAAATCTCTGACTCATACGGGAGAATGGTAAGCACAGAAGGGCTGTGTCTCTTTACTTTGGTGAAGAAGCTACTTCATGCTGATGCAATAACTAAACCACACAAATAGTCAAGTTTCAAGTTTATTCCTACCAATTAATTTGAAAGGCATAATGCATTTTCCTCTTTAGTAAACAGTCTTTTGTTTTCCTTGGAGACATCCATACTTGAAAAATGAGAGTAGAAGCAGAAAATCAGCCTATAAACTAATCATCTCATTTAGAGTAAGCTACTAGTGAATGATCAAATCCTGCATGAGATTTTGTAGTATGGAATAGCTCAGGAGTAAATGTTCTTCATTATTTTAGGGCAGCGCATAACACAAATGCACAAAATAACAAAAGCAATGCAGTCCCTAAAATGCAATCTCATTTGCTACTATTCGTTGTGGGGGAAATGGTTGGCTTGGAATTTGGTTGACCTTTACAATGCGCATGGGAAGCTCTCTCAGACAGCCGGCTTCGTCCATTGTGCTTTAAAATCCAGTTCATTTCTGAATGGGAAAAAGCTTTCATCAAATCAAGGGCTGTTCAACAAATCATAAGATTTTTCTCAATGCAAAATGATGAAACTTTAAGAATAGTTTCAAGGCTTGTTGGAAATGGTTCCAGTTACAAATACTTTCTTTATTACAATATTCCAGGACAATCAACATGATTTGGTTTTAATAGTTACCCTTCTTTTCTCAGGCTGCAGTGCAGCTGACCTCCCATAGCTGGGCGCTGGTCTGAATTGCAGCAGGGAAGCTGCGATGAGAAGCCATGGGGATGCTTTGGAACTCCTAACTACTTTGATCAAATGTAGAAAGTGTTGGGCCTGCTAACTTTGCAGTCTACAATCAACTTTTCTACCATTTACTGTCATTATCAGGTGTTAATCCCTATAATGTCCTGATTCTTGCTTAGAATAAACACTCATTAGGAACACCAAACTGGTGAAAAATGAATGAAGAGAAAGGAAAGAAGGTTTTCCTCAGATTTTATCAAAACTTTTAAATTAAAATGTATGAATTATATATTAATCAATAAGTAGTAAGTACTGTTTAAAGAGATTTAATTCTATCTCTTACATTAAAAAAACCCTAATTTTCAGTTACTGATTTGTTTTCAGCCTGCTTCTGTAGGGCCACTAGAATAAAAACAGGAATGTAAGGGATGTTTTTCTGAAAATTCTAATGTGAAAAAATGATCATTCACAGCTTTGATATTAAAAAACATAGCAAAGAAAACAGACGCACTGCACATCACTCAGTGCAGATGACTTTTATATTGAAGCCTTGGGAAGAAATTAATCATTGCTGTAAGTAGGCAGAACACAGCTGGGAGTGGCTGAATTGTGCCTGCAATGAAGGCAAACTGAACAGCACTCTGTAGGGCAGCTCAGCTGGATTCCTGAGCAGTGAGAGGTTGCTAACCATCACAGCCTTTAAAACACCACAGTAGTAAAAGCCCACCAAATGGCTGCAAGAATGTTTGGTCTCAGACCCAGTGGGAATTTCCTCAAATTTCAAATAGTGCAGGCCATATGCCAAGATCCCTGCAGCACTTCCTAGCTTGAAAGTAAACAGCTGAATGTATTTGGCACCGTTTTTACTACTGCTGCTCAAGCAGCTTTTGTATGAGTTTGTTTGGGCACAGCTATCATAGCACTGGAATCATGAAGAATTCTTTTCTAAGTCAATAATTTTTTTGCTAAATCTCTAGAAAGTGTGTATAGGGAAAGTATGAATTGACAAAAAAACCCACCTTAAAAATAGCTAAAGAAACATGCAGGAATATTTACTCATCTCAAGCAGAAATCACCCTTCAATCATTCTTCTATATATAAGGACAATACTTCCAAGTGTGGGATAAAGTAGGATGTGCCCTTCAAAATTCAGGAAGAACCCTTTTTCTCCTTTCCAATCTTAATGTTGTCAATGTTGCAGTTACTCTAAGAAAGAGACTTTGTTTCCTAATACACTAATGCTATTATCAAAGTAGGTAGGTTCCAAAAATGCAGATTAACCACCCTGTGGTCATGCTGGCATGAGAAAAGCCAGGTTCAAACATCATGTGAGAACTCCTTGGTCTGCAGCTGACTGACCTGGACATGCTGCAAATGATGCTTGACTTGATCTTCAAGACTGGGATTACCAAAACATTACAGCACTGAGCAGTATCAACACATCTACTCCAACAGCTGTTTTGCTGGCAGACTCTAGGGAGATCTCTTATCATAATCTCATAATGAGATATTAATAGCAACCTCGGAGAAAACTGCTTGCTCTTTCTCAGAGAGGAATTATCAGTAAATGCCAAACTCCATTTATGGTAATGTACAGGATGGAAACACTGGTGGCAAGGAAAGCATTCCCTGGCTCCTCCTCTGCAAGTGGGAAGATACTCCTGAGCTATGTCCTTCCTTCAACAGGAAAAACTGAACATTTAAAGTCCAATACTTGGTCAACAGAAAACCGAAACAAAGACAGTGGGCTTTGATGATACTTCTATACGAGAAATTGTAAGACAAATTTTTATTTTTGCCTGTTTAAATGAGAAAAAGCATTGATCCTGTGTGATAGGGAGAGTTACTTATACAGTTATGCTATAAGTTCAGTTTGTTGCATAATAGAGAACAAATGAAGTTGACTAATTCTAACTAAAGGGACCAAGTCATAAAGCCCAGTCCTCTAAAAAGCACAAAGCCTCTTCTTTCTTCTCTCTGTTAAAAAGTTCTCAGATATTTTCTGAGAAAAAAAGTCTTTGTTCAAGGTTACTGTTCTCAGAATTCAAAATATCTGTGTCTGAGCTCTTCGGAAAAATCAGTGTTTCTCAAGCAGTGTGAAGCCTTACCACCTAGGTTCAGTTTCTCCCAGGCATTGTATATGTGTATATTGAAGCCTACCTGCCAGATAAAAATCAATAACAATGCAGGTTAGATGAGCAGGTGGTAAAAGAAAAAAAGACTGCATGAAAGAATAAACATTCAGAGAACCAGATGCCTATTGCTGGCTGATTTCTTCAGGACTCTTAAGCTTACAATAGATCTCTCAGATATTGATCCTTTTTCCTTGGTATCAAAGAGATGAACAATCCCACTGAAGTTTGCAGGAGCTGATGGATGTTATGAAAGGCTTTTCACAAGAGCACTGATAAAGTTCCTTGCCTGTTTCTTCAGCCAGAAGATCATATGGCTCCACTGTTGAAAGAAACAAAACAGCAAACAAACACTGAGGAATTCTTTTAAGGTGAAATAAGTATTCAGGCTGACCTTGCCTTCCAGATGCAGAGAATCACATTGTTTCTGTATGAAAAGCAGGTTCTGCATTGGTTAGGTTTGCAGAAAATAAGCATTGTTTTTGTCAATAATTCTGAAGCTCTTACAAGACTAATGTTACAATCAGTGTTTTGATGGAGGCATGTAACAATTAAATTTAGCTAGAATGAAAATGAATTCTTCAAGATTTTCAGCACCTCAGAACACAAGGAAGAGCCTGGAAGCATTTTTGACAAATTAGGCCTGAACAAGTATGGTAGAAGTGAGTAGGCATTGTTAAGAATGCCTTCTGTCAAGGTAAATATATCTGTCTACTCTGATAACACCAATGAGCAACTTCTCTCTATTAGACAAGTCAAATTAATTCAAAACTGTACTAGGTACTGAGTCTCTATCAAGCTTAGTATAAACAGACAATCTAAAAAGCGTTAGGAAAATGTATGTATCATGGAAAGATTTTTGAATTCCCTTTTTTTCCCCTCTCTCATATTAGGGTTATTGGAGTCATTATTTTCCTCATCAGTATAAAGGGAAAAAGACCTTCACAAAATAATTCCATGTCTTTATGCATCTAAATCCTCAAATTGGATTACTTGGGGCTTGAGCCAATAGAAGAATTAAAGGTGTCAACAGGAGGGTTAAATGATGCTTTGATATCCAGCAAGGTAGTGTTTTCCCCTCAGATGACAGGCTGTTCAGTAGGACCTACAGGATTTCCATATAGCTTTTTTGCTAAAGCCACTGCCAATGCATGAAGAGGATACAAGAAGACCACAAAAAATTTTAAAATTCATTTTGCTAACCAGTTACATAATCCTTGAGTGTTGTATATTAATGATATTATCCAAAGCGATACTAGTTTAGCAGTCTGAACAACGCTAATCTCTTCCAAGGCTTGTTTCTCAGCAGAGAGCTGAGCTTGTTCCAGCAGAGAGCCCTTTAGCTCTATCTGTCCTGCCTTTCCCAGAGCACTGGCCCAGAGGCCTGTGGCTCTGGTTTTTCTCAGCTGCAGATCCCGAGGCAGACACAGATGTCAGCACTGGCACTGCAGCCTGGCTGGGGAGCCGGCTGGGGGGCAGCCGGAAGGACTGCAGCAACTGCACCCTCTCAAGGTCTGCAACCCTCCCAAAGATTGCAGCACTGCACCCTCTCAAGAACTGCAGCACTGCACCCTCTCAAGGTCAAACCTCTGCGGGGATGCCAGCCCTTGCACCCCACCCAGTGAAGCGCTGCCAGAGCTGTGTGGTCACGCAGACCCAAGGATAGGCTCGTCTGGTCTCAGCAGCAGGAAAAAGACTAAAAGCTTTTCCTCTCTTCCCCACTGAATTAATTGTTGGTATGTGAAGTACTTCCTTCACAAAGAGAGTATACTATTTAAATGGCTGAAAGGCTGAAGCCTAATGTGGGCAAAAGATGCATTTTTTCATATTATCTGAGGTTGGCAGACATGTATTTACAGATGAATCAACTCATTTTCCTGGGCAGAGAGACAAATCAAATCCCTAGAGCTTCATACCACGGGAAATGCTTTGGAATGTATTCCAAGTGGTCCTTTATAAAATAACAATGCAGTTTTGAGCCAGCAGCTACTCATCAAAGTATTGATCCTTTCCTGGCATAACAACATCTTGCTTAGATGACATAATGTTTCCAGTAGAGCCAAGGGCACCTCAGCCCTCTACAGACATGCTTGAGCACACTGAAAAGAGCAATGAGATGCAGTGCTGATGAATAGCTCTCTGCCTTCAAGAAAGGAGAACCTGAATGAAAACAAGGATTTATTAACATATGTGTTTGTTTCCCATTTTGAGATAGGTGAAAACAAAGGTACAAGCTTCAAACTTATAAATACAACAGAAAATTTCCAAAGCTAAGTTAGATACTGAAAGGTTACAGGATAACATGGGTGTTACAAAAAACATCGTGGCCAAATTGAAAGCCTACTAAAGGCAGTATCCTATCATTTCTAAAAACGAAATGAAAACTGACCAGTATTTCTCTGCCATAATAATTTTCCCATTAATTTTACTGGTTTTCAGCATACTGCCAACTATTAGCAATGAAATAAAGTGGACATTTTCTTCTATTGTGCAGTGTGAAAGAGAGAAAATTGGGATACTATAAAAAATGCATATAGCTGCTGCTGTGGTGATTTATGCCTTTGCTGTTCCCATATATTCACACTTCAACTGAATAATTATTTAAGAACTATGAAGAAATTGCTTGTTACTGTTTCCAAAGGAAAAGGTTCCAATACAGACCCCCTCCCATGAGCCATGTTAGAGAAGATGCCAACTCTCCCGACTTCTCAGTGAACAGAGACAGAGCACATTTCCAGACAGAAGTTTAGATATTAGTTGGACTAAAACCTTTGCAGAACCATGTGGCCCCCTTTCCTCACTACACAAACACAGGAAAGCTCATTTTGAGACTTTAGACACGGCAATTTAAATAAATTTGTTCCATTAAATTTCCTTTTGCCAGAAAGATGAAAAGTCCACTATTCTTGGTGATACTCTAACAAAACCACATTTTAATTTGATTTCTAAAGAAGAGTAAGCATCTGTATCTAATATGCATTCATGTATCTATACATATATCATATCTAAAACAATATAATGCTGTTGAGAGTTTAATACAGCCAAAGAGAGTTGAACAACAGCAAGAAATTCAAAAGGGAATACCTTTGAGAGCAATTCATAGGTTGTGCCCAAGGAATGGTTATGATCATGTCCTCTGATTTTCTGCACAAAGAACATAGATTTTTCACGCAGTAGAAACCTCAGTCAGGACCAATGAATTATAGCAAAAGCACAGCAAAGTTTTCAGCAATATAACTGAAACTAGTAACACTTTCTCTAGTATTACTTTCCAACGACTAATTCATGTTAGGGCTCTGATACATTCTGGAGTAGTGATTGCTACATTATCATTACTTGCAACTTTTTATTTTTGCCACAAGTGATTTTGTATTTTTAGAGCATTAGTTAAATTGTTGGCTAGCTTTGACTGAGAACTGGTACAAACAGAAGAACATCACATACAAATTTATATGTCATAGACAACAAAGATGGTATTGGATCAGATAGTAATGATAATTATAGTATTATTAATATGGGAACAAGAATATAGTATGACATGAGCTTTTTTTGGGGGTTTGTAAAGCTTTGTCTGGTAGAAATCTATCTGTTCTTCCCTTGGCTACATTAATTAGTCCAGTGTAAGACGCAATCTCCTTAAGCAAGTCTTTTACAAAATAAAACCAAGAAGGAAAAAACACAGACGTTTTCAAACTTCATTAGTATTTCAGTATAGTTCCTGTTCTACAGTCTGTGGCTGAGTTTCAGTGTTGGAGAGATCTCTGAAAAATTACACATTTAACGTATTTATTTCCTCTGGTTACTTGTGAAATCTTATTTTAATGACCATGCATACTAGAATTATTACCACTATACTTCAAGATTTCAGTAGAAGAGATTAAACCTTTGAGCTCATTTGATTTAAAATGGCTTTAACTTTTGAGAGCTTCCTCTGATTACCTTATCATTTTCTCTTCGAAACTTAGGGACTCTCTGGTGGTTTTACATCAGTATTTTCAGTTCATTTCTTGCATTAAGATTGCCAGTCCTGAAACAACTGTCAAGACCATTCAAACAAAATTGCAAATTTTCATTTCAAGGTTTAGAAGCTAAGCTGTTCTCTTTTATTACTTTACAACATGATGCTACATGCTGTGTTATACCAGAAAGTGATATAAATAGCAAGATACTTAATTCTCACTTTTTAGTCTGAGTTTTCTTTTTTCACTTAGCTGAAAACCATCTACTATTCCTACCCACATTTCAAAAGTAAGGAGATCTAAAAAGAACAAAATTGCAGGTTTTGATTTTTTTTCCAGTTCCCTTGACAATATTAAATATGGGAAAACATCATCTTCAACTACTGACTACTTTGTAAATCCAACTCACTAACAGAATATACCTCTTGGATAACGAGCAGCAACACCTAAAAGCGAATGTATAAGATACTTAGTTATCTTTATCGTATATTTTTACCCAAACATCTGTAGCTACTCCCATTTTCTTTGCACTATAATTTTGCTTATGTCTCTTTCACCAAGCTCTCAACCTCTCTGTTACTAATTCCTAAGCTAGTTACTAAATCTCACTAGTAAAATGGGCAGCTCAGCCAACAGCATTACCCCAGGAGCACTCAGTAACTCTTTTCTACTGAAAGTCATGCTGGAAATACTCTGTTACTAGGACTCCAACTGCATTATCTTCATTACACTTATTGCTCAGCTTATATTTGCTCTCATTCAAGCAAAAGCATACACAAACCACAAAACCAAAAGCATACACAAACCACAAAAAAGCAATAAATATTCAATAACGGACAGTTCACGAGACCTGATGCAGACTTACCTTTTAAGTAGCAAATTCCATTCCTCTTTCAGAAGAAGAAAACATGACTTTGATACAACTCACTTGACTTGAATAATAACTATAATGCATGATACTGAAGATACTTCTGGAAATTATATCTATGCAACACACTGTAAGGCCAGCTGTAATTCTTTTATTTTATCTTGTATTTTTCATTCACCTTACACTACCTGAACTTACTCTACCACTAATGCTTTTTTACAGAAATTGTATTAATAGGATTTCAATGCTAAAATTTGTGGAACACTAAGAAAGAAGGGAATAAGACTCTTTTCAGTTTAAGTGTACATTTCAACTGCTATGCAGAGAAACCCTGAAATGGGATTAAAAAGCAAACAGTGAAACTTAATTACCCTCTAATACATATTTGGTTCAAAGAGAAATTAATTGAGAGATAAATAGGGTCAAACAGGATGGTAAGGGCTTTGCTATCTTCAAGAAACACCAACAAAAACTAATCCCTCCCACAGACACAAATGACATGAAAAATGCACTAACAGGGGCTTAGAGACATGAAAAGAGATGTCAGTGGTAGACTTAGACACAGAGATCCAAGAAAAAAACATAAAAGCACTGGTGATGAAGCTGGATAGTCAAAGACAAGACTAGAGAAAAAAAAATCCCCAAGCCCCAAAACCCAAACCCCAAATCCTGCAGCACTCAGCCATGAATGTTGTGAGGTAACAAATATATGCTCTCAAGATAAATGGTAGATGTCAATTACCACACAGCTTGATGCATTCTAACACCTGAAAATATCTGCTAAAAATAATCCATTGAAATTTCTCCGTATCATCATTCTTCTTAGATACATGGGAGGAGTTACAGATTTACTTCTAAATAGCTTTTTTTGACCAAAACGAGGAAGGGAACAAGGACATGATTGATGCTACTGGCATGCCAAATGTAATTCCTCCATGCTGAATACATCTTCTGGGAACAATGGCCCAAACACAAAAAGAAACACAGACTGTGCAGAGAATGAACTAAAATAACGAAAAAGTAAATAATGCTGATAAATATTTCTGTCTGTGTCTGGTGTTTTTCCTGAAATTTGAGATTAAGTTGTCCATTAGAAGAAAAATGACCAAAACAGAGTGGTTGAACCAAAGCACCTAAGCTTGCTGTTGAATTCCATCTTAGAGATACAAGACACTTTATTTCAGGTATTTTCTCAAAAATATTTCAATAATACAAACTGTGAAAAGAAGAAAAGAAGTGAGGCACATAGTAAGATAAGTATGGCTCTTTTAAACAGACACCTAAGGTATCCGAGAGACCTGCTCACTCTCATATTACATGCCCAAACATAGTTTTGCACTCAAGTACATTACAGATGATTCTTAAGGAAAAAAAAGAGCCAATTTGTAGATTCAGAAAAGCTCTAGACACACATCTTTTACATTCTGTCCTGTTACATGTCCAGGTTTTAGACTAAAGCAATAGCTTTGCTATTTGTTATGATTTGCCATCAAAAAAAAAAGGTGCGGGGGTTCTGTGTCTGTTCCAAAGAGTTGCCAAGTCTTACTGATCTTAGAGAAATGGTATTGCCTATTTCCTCATCAGCTTACAGTACGTAGCAGGTCTCCTGGCATCTTTAAAGCTCTCCCAGCATCTTGAGATCTTTTAACTTCAAGAAATATAAACTAATGCTCCAATGATTTTGCTTTTCACCTAGTTCTGATAGTAAGTTGAATGTGAAATTCAGAAACTGATATGAACTATATAATTTAAAGAAAATAAGTTTCCCTCAACAGTGAACAGAAGAAAATGATCATGGCTCAGAGCCAAATACACATTGATTTATTACTCTGTGTTTGAAGTTCTGTCATGCTGTAATGCTATGTTTAAACACTCGCTTTATATACAGGAGGCACAATTAGGTGGAATTTCAAGGAACTAGAAATATGTTTGAAAGAGGACCTGTTGCTTTTGCCAACTTCTCTGTTTTCTACCCAGTACTTCCACTTAAAAGCATCCTTTTTCTGAGTCATTGAAGCATATTGCACCAGACTTCAGGAAAGAGCATTTCCATCCACTGGGCTGCCGATGAGCAGCAGTCCTTGGACACAGAGTGCAGCTCCAGGCTACACCCAGCAGGCTGTGTCAGTTGATGTGTGGACACAGACAAAAATAAAGCTAAAAACCTTCACCTAAAATGCATAAAATGTCAACATGAGCACTGTCAGTAATATTTTAGTGAATGACAACTTTTGAAAACTACCCACATCAATCACTCTTCTAGCCAGAGAAACAAGAGACAAAGACATTTGCCCCAAACCAGCATGTATTTATTTATTTATTTTTCTGTCTCACAGCCTTCTGTCACAGATATTGAATAGAGTGTGATTGTGCATGATTCCATACATGTGAATTACCAATGTAAATATATTTTGGCAAATTTGCTATTGTTTTCAAAATCTTTTTCAATTCATGTGTAGTAGGAAAGGCCACTTACAGAGAAAAAGTTACAAAATGCTATGGTGATGGCTTGTCTTCAATGATGATGAGTCCTGGCCATTACTTTCTCATGTTGATTCTTTCTCTCTTTTTTCCTCTCCAGTTTTCTGGAGAAAAATTGCACTGCCCTGAAAGAAGTCTTGTGACTATGTGATTTGCTGGACCGTATCTAACCTTCTTGAATGTAGCTATTGCTTATCCCTCTTCTTTACCATCCCTGTTGTCTTTCCTCCATGGTTCTACACAATTGCTTATTCCTTTTATCTTATCTTGCCTCATATCTTTTTGTCCAAGTACTGTACACTCTGGGATTGTTTTCTACCCAAGAATAACTGTTGTCTTCCTCTCTCGGATTCTACCTGAATTCTGGTTTTGGGTTAGCTTGCTTGGTAACGTCACTCCATTTGCTCAATTTTACTTTAAAGAACTGTTTCTTCCATGATATTTACAATAAAGTACATGGAGACAATGGCTTGGTAGAAAGGCATGGCCGTGGACCAGACAAAACAGTGACCAGCAACCACAGAAAGCCTTGCGTGCTTCATAATAATTTCCACTAGTTTGTTAGAGCAGTAAAAATGCGCATAAAATAATTCTTCAGCATGGAAGTGTCTCATTTGAGTTCACTTTGATTTTTTTTCCTTATTGGTTAAAGCAAACAGAAAAAATGCATGTAAAGACACATGGCCTTGTCAGCTTGGAGAGTGAGTTTAAGCCACACCTCACAGTTGCATCAACATTGCAGCATGTTGCTGACACAGCAATGTAAGGATCAGCATGAAAAAGCACTCCCCAGCTTATACAACTTTATCAGCAAATCCTCCTGATCTGAGTGCAGCTAAGTCAGCAGGGGAGTGCTGTTGTCAGCTTAGTTAACTATGCTTAGCATCAATCTATACTCTCACATCTGTTGCCAGAAAAACTTCTTTTCCCAAGGCACACTGCACCTCCACAGAGAAGTCTACCTGTGTAACCACATCAGCACAGCAGAAGCTTTCCAGAACAGATGAGCTAAAACCCAAACTGAATGTCCACCTGGATGCATAGCTCACCAGCTATCACACTAAATAACATCTCAGTGCCTACTTTGTTCAAAACATTGCTAGTGCAAGTTACAACACTCCTCATTTTGACCAGCCAAGAGCATGGATAAGTGTGAACGTTTTAGAACATACCGAAACTTCCCGAGCATCCTCAATAACAGTCACCAACTGTATGCAGTTACCTGATTCTGAAAAACGCTCAAGTTAAAAGGAATGCCAAGAGAAAAAAAAAGAAAAAAAATTTCAAAGGGAAAAAAAAGGGAGAAAAGGAAAAAGAAAGAAGTCTACAAACTCTCTGTAGCTTAATATATTATTTAACCATAGTGGCAACAGACCTCTCCCTAACTATAAATTCTTGCACACAACTTTTCATGAAACAAAACAAATACTACAGTAGACATTTTAACATTTTTTTATTGCTCTGAAATAACAAAAATTCCCATTCAAATGATACCTGAAATATTACTGCAGTCCCCATGAAGCAAAGCCTAGTTAATACAGCTGTGCAGATTCGAAACAGCTGGTTTGGATGTTTGAATGTTCTTGAAGACTGTGCCTACCAGCTGCAGTAGGTGAGTCCCAGCTGTGGCTGCATGTCGCTGCACTCCTTGAATGTTAGCACCTGGACACTGGCAGTTCTCCTCAAACATAAAGAGACTGACAGTGGGACCTGTGCACACCCTCAGCTGCCCATGTTACATTTGTGTAACCAGAAAAGTTAAGCAGGAACACTGCTAAAATACATGTTCAGACCAAATTCTCCTTCCATAGCTGTGAACTTACCTTCTTGTGATACTCAATTAGCACCATTTTGTAAGTCCTTTTCAAGGCCACGCTCTTTGTGGCCAGATCACCTTGAGTGGTGGGCATAAAGAATTGCATCTAACTTACTTGATCAGGTCTTGAAAGGTTCCTCCTTCCCAATCCCTTGCATCTCCAGAACCTTGGCAATACAGTTCTGTGTCAGGGATAAAATAAAACTCAGGATAAAGAGAAAATATAAAAATGAATGGAAAAGGAATGAAAACAGTGTCCTTGCCTTCTTGAAAGTCAACAGCAGCCGGCTCTGTAGGACTTTAGTCCACAGGTCTAAAACTGGCAGCAGCCCTTCACAGTAGCAGACAGGGGCACTTGCAGTTCTTGATACAAATGTAGCCCCATTTGCATGTCCGATTTATGCATGGGAACAATCCATGCAACAGTCAGTTGTTTCCAGCACAAAATTCTGCAACACATTAAAACTTAGGCACAAGGTAACATATACTTAATATAATGAACTATTAATAATACAATTAACCTTGTACTGACCTGATTACATAACTCAGCAAAACCTCCACTGCTGAAATGAACCAGAAGTTCCATGTGGCTGCACCAGACCGACACAAAAGTTAAATGGTGTCACTTCAGGATTCAGGTCAACTGTCATAAGGATGACAGATGGCTGGGGCTATCTAGGCTGAATCTAACTATGTTTCCCTTTGATAAATATCAACAATGAACAAATAAAAATAAATATCAACAATGGACAAATAAAAATAACTGAAACACAGTTTTAACATCCATATTAATGCTACTGATGGTATCTATGTTTTATGGATTTATCACTTTTTTGATAAATCACTTTCAATTTTGATCACTTTTGTCGTAAGTGAAATATCTCATTTTTGTATTCTAACAGCAACAAGTATAATTTAAATTTATCTAGCTATGACCAAGCAAAGTTCCAGTCGTGACTTTGCAGGTTTCATTTCACTTTAGCTAACAGACATAGATCATATCACATTTATTTTTCTTGTGTATTCTATTAATGCTGATGATACTCAAAGATCTAGCATCTGTAAGAGGAATCCTACCTAAAGGACACAAATGGAGAAGATGATACCACCTACAGTATGCATATCTATAAATGGCATTGAAATTAAACCTTTCACCTGTGGACAGTGATCTAGCAAGATCTGTGAAACACTTCATTTTTGTCAGTTCTTAGACGGCAACTACTAAAGTAAATACCAAAGCAGGAAGAAAACTTTTTTTTCTTTTTAATTCTTAAGAAATAACTTACACATGAAATACATACTAAAGAGCAAATGTTGCACTGCAGATCAGGTCTTATACTACATACCAATTTTTGGCTTAATTGTGGCATGTTCGGGATGTTCCCCGAACCATTGTTGATATGTTAAATTATATACTAAATTGCATTGAGATGCAGCACAAAAAATCCTGTAACGCAGCACTGTTTTCTCAGGAGCCATACTCCAAAGAATAACATAAAACCATACTTATTTTCTTGGCAGAAGTGAGGTATCCTTGGATCAGAATTGCTGGGAAATCTACAGAGACAAAAAAAACCCCCTCAATCTTGTACCATCTCAAAGCCATAAATGAAGTGGGTACAATGATTGGAGAGTTTTAAAACAAAGAAGCTTAAAGTCCCCCCGA
>VXAZ01001116.1:781158-824196 GCA_013399875.1 Gymnorhina tibicen | reverse complement strand
AAGCCCCCCCGACCCCCCCCCCCCCCCCCCCATCCCCACTAACTGGGTTGATAATTGGAAATAATTGTACAAAGATAAAGTAAGAAAAATGGGATGGATTTTGTAGTAAATCGATGCCCGATGATATTCAATTAATGTCTCCATCCACTTACAAGGAGAGTTTTGCACTTCTAAGGAGTACTCGGAGGAATTACTCTGTACGGTTCAATCAAAAAGGATTAAAGTCTGAACACGTCACACTCGGAGAGCCGCGAAGTAATCCCTGAGTTACAGGAAAAGCTTTGGACGGGGAACACCCGCGGGAACCTCCGTGACGCGGCTGCGGGCCGGGGCGGACCGGGCCGGGGCGGGGCCGCCACCACAGCGGGGCCCTCCCTGGACCGCCCCCGCCCCCCTCCCAGCATCCCCTCGCTGCGATTGGCCCGACCGGACTCACCCGGCAGCAATCTCACTTCTGGTTGGCTCAAACTTCCGGGCCGCTTCCAGGGGCGAATGAGGCGCGGGGTTGTTTTCCTGTCCCAAGATGGCGGCGCTCAGTGCTGCTTCTGTGGAAGGGAATGGCGGGGAGTGAAGCCTGAGGGAGCGGGCCGGGTCCGGGGCCGCGAGCGCGGAGGGGGATGAGCTGACGC
The DNA here is from genome assembly GCA_013399875.1 of Gymnorhina tibicen. Taxonomy (NCBI): domain Eukaryota; kingdom Metazoa; phylum Chordata; class Aves; order Passeriformes; family Artamidae; genus Gymnorhina; species Gymnorhina tibicen. The sequence goes on along the minus strand of VXAZ01001116.1, from coordinate 823,567 downwards.
CGCCATGGCGAGCGACGGGGGCAGGAAGCAGTTCTGGAAGCGGAGCGGCGCGAAGGTGCCGGGCAGGTGAGAGGAGCCGCGGGAAGGTCGGTGTTGCGGGCCCCTGGACGGGGCTGGGCCGGGGGGGCGGCTCTGCCCGTCCGGCTTCGCTGTGACCCCAACACCGCGTTCCTGCCCCCTCGGCCGCCCAGTCCAAAGGGACCTCGCAGGTCCTTTGAGTTTCTGCTGCACGGACCGTGTCCGGTCGGTCACTGTTCGGACCCGGTTCTCTTGTTAGGTCATTGCTCGGAGCCTCCTAGTGCTGGGCACCTCCAGTTGTTTGGTGGAGATCGCTGGTGGGCAGTAAGCTTTGATTATAACTTATATCAGAAAGGTTGTTAAATAATCATCTGAATGTGGGTTTCCAGCCTGACACTATGGTTAAAGGAGTTAACGCGATCCTGGGGATGCATTCACTGGGAAATTTTGAGTGAGAGAATATGTTTGTAGCTCTCAGCAGTGCCAAGTTAGGATGTTTTTGAAGTACTTCGCAGGAAACTCCATTTTCTAGGCATAGAGGCATGTTCTAGTTTCTGCTACGCATTTCAAAATATCGTCAATTTCTCAGCTTTCTTTCTGAAGTGTGAACAACAGACCAGTTGTATTATTGCAAGGAGCTACAAGCACATTCTCCAGTTCAAGATTTTCCAGGGAGTAGATCCCCAAAGTCACGTTAACTTTTTTGACTGTTACATCAGGCTGGGAATGCATGTTCAGATGATTATTTAGCAATAACGTTCTCTGGTCTCCTCCCTAAACTGTTCCCACAGTACAGTTTTCTATATTCTTTTTGTAAGAGTGATGTGTACTTGTGGTTCTCAGAGAACAGTAACTCTGTATTTTATACTCTTTACCTGAATTCAGCAACACAGTCCTGCTCATCATTTATGTTCTTACATTTTCAGTTACCCATAAGCACTAACTGGGAGTGGTTTTGTTTCTCTAGTTGCAAACTAACTTTTCCAGTCCAACTGTTGTTGTTCCTCTAAAATGCTTTCTTTGTAACTCTGCTGAATCTCTTGAGGATAGAACGCTTTTGGCCCTCCTCTCTTGCAGAGGGTCTGTAAATAGTTGAAGTTAATTTGCAGGCAACTGCAGGCTTGTGGAAAAACAAGGACACTGTGGAGAATGTGCTTTTGATCTTTATTTATTTTTGTATGGCATGGAGAGGATTGTTGTTGCTTTCTATTTGAGTGGATTTCCATTGCAGTTGTTCACAGGGTGGTGCAAGGAAAAGGCACGTTCTGTGTGTGTGGGAATGGACAGTGACGCCTCACCATCATGTGGGCATAGAGCAGGAAACTTGGCTGTGGAGAGGATGGTGTATGGTTGTGTGGAAAGGCTGGTGGGGGACTGACTTTTTTATTTCTATGGAATCACATAAAGATCGTTAAGAGTTTTTGTAAACCACCATTTTCAGTCACCATAGGGCTAATTTCACTGGTGTTAATGCTGCACCTGTTGTGAAAGTCTAAGCCTCTCTTAAGATCTGTTATGACTGCAGTCTTTTTGGCTTGGTTCTATCTCAGGTTTACTAAGGTTGGAGTTACCCTTATGGTGTGGAGATTGGTTTTGGTATGTCAGGAGGGTATGTTTGTGTCCTTTTATGTGGTATTTAGTACAGGTTTGGGTAGATGTTAATGTTGCATATGATTTATTTCTCTTAAAATTAGAGAGTTCTGTAGTAATAATTTCTATTATGAAGCCACATGTAAATCTTGATGGAGTTTTTTTACTTACAAAAAACTCCATGGAGTTTTTTTACTTACAAAATAATTTTATACCCGATAACTGGGAGGTAATGAATTTTTAGTTTGTAGAGAGTTTTGGTTTTCACACAATAACATGCTATTTTGTAATGTTAGAGGCTAGTGAATAAGTCTGTCTTTGGAAGCTTATTTGTTTCAAAGCATTCTTTCAATACTCCTATGGCTTTTATTCTCTAACCTGTCACCATCTGCATTTTTCTGTAGCTTTATCATCCTTGTACTTTAGTAGTGGTTAAGAATTGTCTGGTTGGATTTTGGGTGACAAGGGTACATAGAAGATTAAATCTTTATAGATATTTCTTTGAGAATTTTTAATTTTTTGCAAGAGACAAATGAAGAAATGTTGAATCAGAAGAGAATTTTTGTAGGTTCTTGCTGCAGAGTTAACTTATTTCTTGTTTTAATTCCTAGTTAGAAAAATAAAATAGCCTAAGTTAGCTTAGGTCTCACAAAGAGTTCCTGTTTAGCAAATCTGTGATTTTTATTAAATTACTCCTTACTATGCACCTGAATTGCAGCTTCATTATTTTTAGTGGTATGTGGAATTCTCTGAGACAGAGAACTGTTGGAACATTTCAGGTTTGTTTATTATTGACTATTTAATACACATAAACTCTCCAAATATTTATTATTTTTGTGATAACTCTCTTTCTTTTCCTTTAGTATTCAACACGTGTATGGAGCGCAGCATCCACCTTTTGATCCATTGTTGCATGGAACGTAAGTTAACCTAATTTTTAAATATTCCAGGTATTTTGGGTCTCCTCTGTCTTCTCTTTTTTTTTTTCTCCTGTTGGCCATAAAGTTTATTGTTAATCTTCCTTTTTCAGTTTTTGTCATAATCTTGACTTCTCTGTTCTGACTTCTCCTTTGTGGCTTCCTGATGGTTACCATATTTGCAGGAACAAATCAGCTCTTTCAGATCTTAACTAACATAGGTTGCCAACTGTTATTATTTATTTGTAATGCCTTATACGTGGGAAATTGTAGTAAAGTAAAAAAAAAGTGTTATAAAGACACGTATTTGGTTGGAAGGACATCATGCTTCCACTAGATTTTTTCAAGGGCTGGTTTAAAATAGTACAAAAAGTAAACATTCTAGTTAATTTCCAGATGATACGGAGTTGGAGGCAGTCGAAATGTGTGATCCTAAGGGCTGAATTAAAAGAAATGAGATTAATTGGTTCAAAATGTGGAGGTATAGAGGCCCAGTAACAAAAACTGGAAGCTTATTGCTTGAAGTGACAGAATTGGAGAAAGACCTTGCTGTTTTAGACAGTGATGGCAAGTCAGGTAAAAGTGTAATTGTTGTGGCACCTATTAGGGAGGTTACTCCCTGTAAGACATAACAGAAGTGTTGTAACTGACACTGTATGAGAACTGGGTAAGAACTTCTTCCGATTTGCAGTTCTGCCTGCCTTGTCTTAACAGAAAAACGAAAAACTAGCCCAGGTGGAAAGACAGGGAGGTCAGAAACGAACTCAAGAACCGTCTTGATGCAATTCTGTGCAGGATGACCCTGCTTTAGCAGGGAGGTTGGGCCAGATGAGCCACTGTGGTCCCTTCCCACCTTACCCATTCTGTGAAAGCACAATGAAGTTAATGGCAGTAACTTCTTTATTTTTTGAGAACAGACTAAGAAACCCTCTCAGCTTTATACCTTATTCAGCTCAGCTCTGAAGGGAGATGTGATTGCTCTGCATTACTGTAAGTGAGAACAAGTGCCAGGCTAGGGAGGCATACTTGGTTCATATCTCACACTGTGTGCTGACAGAGGGGCAAAAGGTTGGGAGCTGATCAGGGTCCACTCAGACTAGTAACCAGAAGAAATATCCTTCCTCTGAGAAGAGCAAAGTTCTGAAGGAAATCCATGCTGGCATGCCTGAATGGGGAGGAGTGATAGATTTAATGAGTTTTACGGTGAGACTTGATTTGTTTACGACAGTGATTGTGTTATGTGATTGCTTATGACGACTTAGGAGTAGACCATGACTTGATTACAGCTCCTGTGCTGTTATGCAGCAATTGCATTGAAGGGGCTGAAATCTACAGAAATGTATGAAGCAAGAGCAGTGCAATGTGCCCTGTCTATTTTAAAAGCTATTCTAGTAGTAATCCTTTCATGTGACTTTGAGGTTGGTAATCTTTTTTTTTTGGTGGGTTTTTTTTTTTGTTTTTTTTTTTAAGAAAAGGGAAGGAAAGATTTGTTCAGCTTCTATTCAAAGCAACAAAGTGTCAGTTTTTACAACCCTTGTTCTCAGACTTCTTCAACTGTATGTTACCATGGGTGGATGTAGTGGTAACATGAGTAGAGAGAGATAAATATTTGCTACCTATGTGGTGTCAGCTATGAACTTTTGGGGTTTGGTCCCATCCACAGTGTTTTGCTTCCTTACTAGTTTTCTAAATATTGTTTATTTGGTTTTGAACAGCTTGATAAAACCAGGTTCAAAGCCACCTACAACTCCAGTGAAATTGAAGAAAGTCAGCACCTTCCAAGAATTTGAAAGTAACACAAGTGATGCTTGGGATCTTGGAGATGATGATGATGAACTCTTAGCAATAGCTGCTGAAAACTTAAATACTGAAGTGGTCATGGAAACAGCTCACAAAGTAATTCAGAATCACAGCAAGCTACAAGAACAGCATAAATTTCAGGAAGAACATCTACAAGAAGAAAAACAAGAGGAATTTGCACAGCTGACTTCAGTTGCATGTGGTGATAATAGGCTTGTTAAATCAGTCAGTGAAGGTCATACATCAAGTTCATTAGGTATGTTGAAAAGTGAAAAAGATGTTGGAAGTTAAAGGATGAGAGCTACAATATTTGCACCTGTAAGACAGGAAACCCTTCCCAACCCTTTATTAATACTGCAGGAAAATACTGTTTATCGCTAGTGATTTATTTGAGAGGAAGACTGCATGCCTTACTAAATTGTAATGCATATGAGGGAAGAGTAATTAAACTTTCTTTGTTTTCAGCCTTTAAAAGTCTCCAGTTCTGGAAGGAAGTTCCACTGTTGAATGTATTTTATTGGTTAAATGCACCAAGATGTATGCAATTAATAGTAATATTACTATAGTGAGAAAATGTTATTAAAATAGTACTGCATAAAATATATTGAAAAACTAGAGAAGCTCATGCAGGTGGACTGGGAAATTCACCCTCATGTGATCTGTTCTATGCTTTCTGTATAAGCTTTGAAGTAACCAATCTCAATGATTTCAAGATTTCTCAGTGGCTGATTTTTGTTTGTTTGTTTGTTTTCGTTTTTTTTAAGAATGGCAAGGAGAAGAAAACAGCTTTTAGTAACACAGATTTTAGAAATCCATTAGCCTTGCTATTAATGTGATTTCTAATTGATATATTTTAATTGTGGAATACTGCTTCAAAGAGAAGTGCACTTTCTGCTAAATCCAAGTAATTTGAAGTCCAAACTTCTGCTATACTTGAGTTTGCATTTTTCAAAAACAGAATCCTATTTTAAATTTACAAATTCAGTTCAACTTAGTGGCCTTCTTACTGGCTGAGGCTAACTGCTGTGCTTCTTTTTCCCTTCAGATAATGCTAGTGAAAATTCTTCCATGCAGAGATCACAGTCACTTCCACAAACTTCCATACCTCCCTTGACAAGTGGAATGGCAGACTACAGCTCCTCAGTTACTCCTGCGTTAACTGAGAGAGAAGCATCTCGATTAGACAAATTTAAGCAGCTACTTGCTGGCCCAAATACAGATCTTGGTGAGTGTTTCTTATAGGACCTGTGAATTACAACTAAATTCTTCTTAAACTCTAGAATTTTCCTGTTTGATCTACTGTCCTGCCACATGGTTTGCTTAGAATCTAATCCTTTCAACGTTGAGAATTGATCTTACAAAAGAAAGAATAATATTGAAAGCTTTTAGTACTCATGCTTTTAATAAGTGATTTGCATACATCCTACTGATATGTAGAGTGTTCAATGGCTTCTTGTTCTTTCTCACATTATTTCTTCCTACTAGACTAATCTCTTTAGAAAAAAACCCAAAGTATAATTAGCTGTGTTTATTGTTAATGCCTAATAATTGAACAGCTTGGAATATAAGAGTTATTTTCATGCTTAGAAATAAATATGAGTGAAAAACAATGAGGCATGTAAGTATTACTGCTTGTCTGCTCAGTGAGCCTTCTTCATGTTCACAGGCTGATACAGTAGTTCTGTGTCTCATCTGTGGATGCTGACAACAAGTCAATGAGAAAACAAATGTATTGTCAGATAACTTTGACTGTTCCCTTTGTATACTGGGTTTTAGCTGCTGAATAGTCAATACAAGTGCTGAGAGGGTATCACAGAATCAAATGGCTTTGTATCCCAAGTGAAAATCTGAAGTAGAATTAGTACACTGCATTTGGAGAACTTGGTCATTAGGAGTTTAGGGCAAAATAATGAATAAAGAAAGTGTCTTTGAGGTAGACCGTTCTGGAAGATATCTGCAGGAAACTTACAGAAAGAGGTAGAAATTGCATGTTTGCCTGGTCACTGTCATGAGGTTCTTCAATACTGTGGCTTTTTTTTTGTTTTCTATGCTGTGTCTTACTGTCAGATTGATTATAGGAAAGTACAACTATGGAAACTATAATAACTGGATGAGATTTAGCACTTCAGTGAGCTATAGGAGATTCTTATGAAATGCAACTGTGAATGAAAGGAGGTGTTAAAACATATTTTACATAAACTTGAAAATGATAATCAAATATCATTTTTTAGCCCTTTGATCTAACAGATGTTATGACGTTTGTGATTTTGACTGATATGAAAACTCATAACTTAAGAATGGTTTAATGGTAGAAATCTTTGTTACATAAGGTTGTAAAATCAGAGGAAAGACAGAGTTTAGTTTAAACCTATCCATTTCACTTCTGCTGTCTAATTAGTTGGGAATACTTTACCAATAAATCAGATTTATGGATTAAAGTAAAATAATTTCGGAAGAAAATTTCCACGCTTATTAGGAGTGCAGTCACCCTGCCTGTGGTGAACTTAGTGCTATTTAAACAAACTGGGTTTGTTTGTTTTTTTTTTGCTATTGAACTTTATGAATCTCGTACTGAAATATACGTAGGAAAATGAAATTTGAATATGTTTCCTGGATATTAAAGTGTGAAAAATATCTAATAAGCTCTCAATATTATTTCTTTTACAAACCACTGAATAATGCCTTTTCTACAGCTGTTTATAAGAAGCTTGTTCTTTCTATTGCTGTGCAGACTGATGAGTACAGATTGAAATTGTGTGAATAGAGTTTTATACCCAGTTTTGATTTTTTGATGCAAATATTTTGACTTTTGTATCTGGAATATGTCCAGTCATCTATCTCTACAGGTAATATGTGATTTTTTTTTTGTGAAAGAAATAAAACTGTTTATTGATGACATGCAAACTCTTGATGATCACGAAGCTCTTAGGAGTAGATCATATATGATGGTAGTGCTTAGACTGCATTATTAGTACATTAGGGAAAGTGTGTATATACATATATACATATGCAAACATGTATGTGCTTATTGCCATATGCACAATTCATCAGAATCTGGTGTTTGCATGTCTATATGCATTTTTAATGTATGCATTTTTGGAAGATGTTTGGCTTAGTGCTGTGCTACAATGAAGATTATGTTTAAAAAGTATTCTTGACTTATAATGACAACAGTAGCCTGGGAAGCTATTGCAGGCTGTGTGTGGTAGGTTTTAAAATTTGTTGTTGGGGTGGTTTTTGTGGGTTTTTTCTCCTGTTTTTCTTCAGAACAATACTGGAAATGTACTAAGGTAGAAACTAGGTAATGGCTCCAAGCTAAAATTTGTGGTAAGTAATGTAGGGTGGCTATTCTATTGCAACTGACTTATTCTGTGTGTGTGTGGTGATGTGGTATGTGTGGGTCTTTTGTGTTAGAGCTACAAATAGTTGGGCTTTGTTTGTCACAATGAATTGAATTAATAAGTCTTGGAGACATTTTTGTAAATATTTGTGTTGATTTCTGCAAGTATTAGGCATGGTTTTGCTTGGAAGTAGAAGTAACAGAAGTAAAGTATTTCTATTGTGTTTGTTTCCTGGATAACAGTTTTGCATATTGTTGAAATAGATTATGTAACAAGACCTTTCAAAGCAAAATAAAAGTAAGTTAATCTATGGAACTGTAGCCATGTCACGCACATTTTGAACTCTTTTCTCTTATCATAATGTGAGAAATCAACATTGACTATGAATACAGAGTAATTCAAATGACCCTGAAATTCTTTCGGTCACACTTGAATAGCCATTATCCTACAAAGATAGTGTAAAATGCAATGTTAGTCTTGTATGTCAACTAGAGGTTGTGAAAGAGTGTGTTCTTTCACAAGAAGATTCTCAAAAAGATGGATTATGTGTATAAATTTGGAAGTGAAGATTATTTTGGCTGTTGGAGACCACTTAGAGATTTTGGAGTTGGGTTTCGTCCACAGCTTGGATATTATGAACTTGTGGAAATAGTGCAAGAAATGTGGGCTGGTAGAAGGAGCCTATTGCAAGAAGCAGTTTTGGTTGGAGCGGGGCTTGAGGACTGACCCCTATCAGTTAGATCATAGTGAGGTGATGGGTGCAGGTTCAGGGTGCTGGGTGGGACTGTCAGTTGTGCAGCTGAGTTCAGGAGGCAGCTGCAGAGTAGACTGTAGGGTCTGTGTGTCTGCACAGCTTCCCACTCCTGGTACTGCTTGCCAGGTTATTTAGCAGGAATAATTCACAGCAGTTTTGTGCAATCAACCTGTGCTTATGCTTGACTTGCAATCAGTTTGATGGAGACTTACTTAATTGCAGGCCTTGTCTTTCCCTGTAATGGACCTTGCATTACTGAGTGAAGACGGGCTTGCAGAATCTTTTGCAAACACTTGCTTTAAGAGGAGGGAACAGAACTTTAACAAAGCAGCGTGGGGGGAGTGTTTCTGAGAAGGAATTTCTCTTTCCTTCAACAGACCACTTTGTACATATTAGAGGAACAGTACTGCTATGTCTATCAGGTTTCCAATTGAAGTTTAATTCTATTAATTTTACTAAACTTGTGTTTTTTAGTAATCTTGTACAATGTTTTAGGGACCTGTTTACTGTGCGAACAGTGTAAGCACAGTGTTGATAAAATTTGACAAAGCAACAAACAAGTTATTGCATGCTTGCAACCTCAGCACACCAGATGTATGCTGGGTTTTTAATAGCAATTTAAAAATTAGTTGGTTAAAGCACTTTCTTAACTCCTTCTTTATCTTCAAATCAACTATTTTTCTGCTTTTTACACATGTATGGCTAATGAGTGTGTAATTGGACGTGAGAAACGTTTATTTGAGTCAAACAATAACCAATGGTAAGCTTGGTGTACTGTGTTCTCTTGATTTAATAAAGCTTCATAACATTGTAATGCTACTGTTATGCATCATAACACATGTATTTAATTATTTCAGAGTCAAACCAACTAATTTCTTAAGTTGTAAAATTGTTTTGCATGTGAAAATCACTTTTTTCTACTTAGTCATGACAAATGTCAAATTGAATAAAATAATATATTGAAGTTTTAGCATACTACCTTGATAAAAAGAAGGCTTGTAAAAGCACCCATGAAAATCATAAAGTATTCCCATCTTAAATTTACTCCAGCTTCTGTACATATTTAAGAGCACTTTTTGTTGTACTTTTTTTAAAACTCATTTATTTCTCTTCCTCCTGAAAAAAAATGGGTTTTTTTAAGAAATCTTAAAACATCTTTTTAGTTTTTTTTAAAGAAATCTTAAAAAAGAAAACCTTTTCAGAGACTACTACAAGCTGCTGGGTTGGGTGCTGTATCTTAGCTAGTCCTTTGCTATGGAAGTAGTGGATAATGTTGTGAAGTCTTACATAACATGTAATAGCTGAACTTTTGATTAATCTGATGGTGGCAAAACTTAATTACAAATTTTACAGGGGTTAAAAATGCTGTAATCTCAGATTATCTCATAACAATAGCTGGTTGTCTCTGTGTACTATAATAGAAGAATTCAGGAGTGGTTCTCTAGAAATTAAATTCAGAAAGAAAAACTTGTTAGATGTCTATTTTTCCCATCACAGTGGTCTTATGTATTGTTGCAGCAACTTGAAAAGTAGGATTTTCCTATTCATGGTCACATCCATTCTAGATTTATATTAAACCTGATCTGACGCAGTAATTACCTTTTCTTTCACTTATGGCTCATAAATCTAGTATTCTGTAACAGCAGTCTGTTATGTCCTGTAAAATTGCTTGCCAAACTGGTGCTATTGAAAAGTTTCAATAACTTTATAAAATGCATTAATTGGAATGAACTTGAATAATTTTGTTCCCAGCTTCATTAATTTATCTACACTGAGCTACGTGGTGATTTATCTCTGTGCTCCTAGTACATCCATGTCATTTAGAATTTTAATGCCCCCTGCAACTGTGAATTACTTGTAGTTGATCATGTGAGTGCTTATTCTCCTTTCAGTTTGTTGATATATAGTATAAAGTGAACGTGTCCTACTGCTGCTTCGTGTGACGCGCCATTAATCATGTGTCTTTTCAAATTATTATCACCAAAAGGTGTCCTCTCTGATTCTTGTTCTGTTCTAGTTAGCTTTTTTTCTACAGAACATGCTTTCTTATTTAGCTAATCAAAAAAATTAATAAAAAAGGGCAGTACTCTCCCAGTAGACTTCAGCATCTTTTTTTAAAATCTAGAATCTTCTGAAAGAAATGAATGCTAAATATCCATAAGTGATTCCTTTTTTTAGTTACTTTTTGCAGGATTAGTATTTTGTCTTCCTGTTTTCTGTGGGTTGGTCTCGTAACTTGTATTTTCATATAGCAGTAAGCATTTATTCTGATTACTGTTCTAGTGGAATATTTCAGTGTAAAGGTATTAATTTATGATTTTTCATTGTAACTAGGTAATAACAGATTCTTGAAATAATTTTGAGAAGATTTTGCATAGTTTGTCTCTTCAGGATGTATTTGTCCTCTTTAAGATCCTTGATTGACATAGTAGTTCCAGACCTGTGCTGATTCTGGTGATTCTAGTGATTGCCCCAGTTCAGGTGCAGGACCTTACACTTGCCCTTGTTGACCTTGTTGGGGTTTGCCTGGGCCCATCTCTTAAGCCTGTCCAAGTCTCTCTGGATGGGATCTGCTCCTTCCAGCAAATCCACTGCATCACACAGCTCGGTGTCATCTGCCAGGTTACTGAGTGTGCCCTCGCTCCCTCTGTCAGTGACATCAAGGAAGATACTAAATGGTATTGGCCCCAGTGCGGACCTTTGTGGGACACCGCTCGTCACTGGTTTCCACTTGGGAGTTGAGCCATTGACTGTAACTCCTTGGATAAGGAACTGACTGAATGCTCATACCTGTCTAATAGCCCATCCCTCAAACTAATCTCTCCAGTATTAGTGGCAAGGATGTTGTGGGGGTCCGTATTAAAGGCCTTACAGAAGAATTGTAGTTGGAATCAAATTTTTTCAAGTAGATAAAATGTAGATTAATATTGTTATCTTTTAACAAGGATTTGTTAATTTTGACTTGAGTGAAGACTCCTTACTGTTCTGTGTTCCAAACACCACCTATCGTTGAATTAAGTTTTTGAGGAGAAAAAAAAAGAGTAAGACTGAACAGCTGAAGCTCCTATTAACAAACAAGATAATCTTTCCCTTTTCTTAGTTCTGAGAAAGGAGCCTGTACCCTAAAGCTTTCACCTTTTTTTTTTGGTCAAGAGTTTTGGTATTCAAGTATGACTCAGATTCATAAAATGGATAAGAGGCATTGTGAACTACACAGATGAGCCCTAGTTCTGAGGTTCTGGGCTTCTTGCCTATAAATCGAAGATCTGTGTGATTTTTGTTAGTATCAAAATGCATCAAAATAGCTTAGAGAATAAGCTGTTTCTTTTTGTGTGGTAGTCCACAGAGAACATTCCAAGTTAAAACCGCTGATCTGCTCAAAAAGAAATGTGCTCTTAGCATAGTCCTTAAAACTCCCATGCTATACTCATGGCTCTGTTAAAGAAGAGTGGAGTTCTGTACTATGTCTTTTTCCATGTGGATTTATATGTAGAGCATTACAGTGGGACCCTAAGTTCAGCTGATGTGAAGGGGTTGCTGTAAAAAAAAATCCCTAAATTATCATACAAAGTCCTGTGCACACACAAAATTGCCTTGGTAGTTACCACTAACTGATCATAGAAAAAAAATGGGGTTAGACAGCATTCTACTCCAAATTGCAAGATTGGTTAATTAAAAGGGTGGTTTTGTGTCAGTTAAAGTTTTAGTGGATTTTTTAGGGGATCATTGTACTGATTTGTGATCAGGTGTTCAAAAACAGTCTGTGAGTCTGAGTCATGTGGTGAACAATAAAGTGAAGAGGGTTATTTTAGTCTGGATGAGCTGGGAGAAAGAGAGGTTCTATATGACAAGATGTTCTTGTAGTTTTTGTGTTTGTATGGCTTTTTGTTTTTGGTGTGCCGTCTCCCTTCCTTACCTGATAGCATCATGAAAGCTGAACTTACACTTCGTGAAATTTGTATTATCCAGTAAAATAGACTTGGTTGAGAGGTTCAGTGTTCTCTGTTGAAGTCACAGACTGAGGGAGCAGCTTTGCCTCTTCCCATGACATCTTGCAGACTTTGTGGCAGGGGAGGAACTTACCAGGAATGTCACCAACAAGACTACTGAGAACTCTGAACATCCTGTGGGTCCTGAAGCTTTTGAACATCAAGATTAGTGATGTACATGTTGTAAGGAGTGGCACATACAGTTTGTAAGTCAGTTTACAAAGGCTCAAGGAAGTATAATTAATCCTTTAGGTTTTCTTGCCAACATCTCTTTCACTATTAATAAAATAGGAACATAAGTCAGTGTTACTTCATTAGCAGCATGCCCAGAACTGGAAGATGTACGTAAAACTTGTCTGGGGAGGTAGTCACAGTGGAGCAAGTTTCACTGTGTATGTCTGGGCTGTGCTGCCTCCCCGATGCAGATTATTAGTTAGGTGTGCTCTCACATGTGTTTTAGCCACAATGGACAACTACTCTGGAGATGTAATGCATGTTTGCAGTTAACTGAGAAAAACTTACATGGGTTAGAGGTTAAGGGCTAGCCTTTTACAGGAATTTGATGTAATAGAACCTAAGGTAAAGCTAAACTAAAATAATATTTCCAGTGCAACCACTGGAGTAAAGACTCATAATTAAATCAGTAAGAGCTGCATTTTTTTTTTAAACATTCAGAATAGGATTTAAAAGCTTTTCTCTTAGTTCTACTTCAAAAGTTCGAGACTGTTTCAATGGCATTAATGTAAAATTAAAAACAGTTGATGATGCACAGAAATTGAATGTTTTGGGAGAACTACGAAAAACAACATCTGCTTCTGCCACAGTTGTTCTCCATTACTTGTCATCATTTCCATCACTGGCTTCACTTGTTGCAGGTCTTAGCGGTTTCAAGAATCTTCCTTTAGCCTTAGTTTTCCTAATCACTTGCTTTCTTGTACCTTCTAACACCAACCTCATCTGCTTCTGCTTCTCTGACTTTTTATGTGAAATAACAGACAAGATGTACTTTTCTACTCTTTTCTAGCAAAGGTTCTGAAAAAGACCTTACCCTGTATTTACAAAGGTGGATTGGACTTTATTTCCTGTTTCTGCAGCATTCAGAATAACTCTTTGTTCCATTGGGAAGATTAAGGGCAGTGTTTGATTAAAAAAAAAAAAAAAATGAAGTTCCTAACAGAGCTATTACTCATTTTGAAAATCAGTTGCTGTGGTTGCCATAGTAATAACAAGCCCTCTATTAAAGCTATTTTCTATATGTACTGCCTGTATTATGACATGCTGTTGGGGGAGCTGCAGTTCTTTGCATCTATGCTTTTGAAAGAATTTTCCACCTTTGTATAGTTAAAATGTCCAAGGAATTTATGTTATAGGAACATAGAACATGTAAATCTAGTTTATCATTATCTATGATGGAGTTGCTCATGCAGGCCATCACTTCATGTAGGCATTTATAGTAATTTCAATGAAATAACAGCTGTATGAAAAATGAATAATACATACAGAGAAATTTTGAGCTCCTTTAATATTTCTTATTTTTTATTCATTTGTAATGGATAGAATGATGAGCTTGTAGTTCCAAGAAAAATACTTGTAGACTTGGTTGTTTGCCCTCATGTGTTTTAGGTGTAGTGGGTAATAACTCCAGTAATTGCTTGTACAGTTGAAGGCTGGTAAACTAATGGCATGTTTTCTTAGTAAAATGCCTCATGAAATATTTATGGAATATGAGAAGTCTTTAAATCTAAATGCAGTAAAAGGGTACTGTCCTAAGATTTTTGTTAGAACAATTGCTTTAAACTTTTTCTTCCTCAGAGAGAGGAAATGTATATGTAAATGTATTGTAGTAAACCAGATAAACAGTTTTGTTCTGAAATTAAATTAATCGTATTAATTTGAAGCATTTTCATACCACATTATCCCTTCATAATAAGATATCCTAACCCAACAATGCTTCTGTGAAAAGTAGCTGCTGTCTCCTAAGCAGAAGAGATGGTTGCCTAGTGCAAGCAAATTGAGGTACTTTTTGTCTAAAGTCTATGGGGATTTATAAATATTTTCATACTCACTGGTCACAGAATTATGCCAAATAATGAGGCAGCTGAAAAACAGAGTAAGAGTTGGGGTTTAAACTGTTTCTTCAGAAAGTATCCTTTCAGTTTGGGACAGAGTTCATAGACAGGGTTTTACGAATACTGTTTTTGGATCTGCCTAATTTCAGCTTGTCCTTCGCTCACACTTTTAACAAGTGATCCTCTGTGATTAGAATGTTTACAAATGCTCATTTTCAAAGTAATTGTTCTGGAAGTTTAAGAAAACATTAATTGTATTGAAACAAAAATATTTTTGCAGTACTATCTTGACCGAAAATGTGTCTGATTTGTAGGTGCTATTAAAGCTCTTTTGTAGAAAGCCTGTGCTTGGGAAGATGCTCAGCAGCTCACAACTAGGATGTCTTAATTCCTTGGGAAATCTACAAGGGGAAGGAGTTACTCTAATGACAATTCATTGAAGTTATGCTTTGACTAGCGAATGTAATATTTCACCCAATGACAAATAGTTTAATAATTAATTATTTAATACAGATCAAGTTTCAAATATAAGTACAAGCACATTTCCTAGCTATTCTCAGCATCGTGGTTGAGGATGGATTTTTTCTGGCACCTCAATTTAAAATCTTGCTAACTGTGAGGTAGACATATATAGTCAAGTATGTTTTTACGAGACAGCAGTTTCCAAGTTTGGAACTTTGTCACCTGTGCTGCTGCATTCTATGCAATAGAAGTTAATAAACTTACTGTGTGGTTGGAATCTATTTGTACCCTACACAGCAGAAATGTGGTACCTTTAGATTTGTTTTGCAGTTTCCCCTAATTTCATTCTTTTCTGTTTGTCTTTATTGAAAACGCAATTGAACAGTCTAACAGCCACAGTCTAAATTTGGGGGGACCTGCATTAAAGGTAACCACTTTTTATCATCTTAATATTGTTTGGCTTGTGATTTTAGGTGTCAGTGGACCACCTTGCCTACGAAGACAGGCTGAGAGAGTTGGGGTTGTTCAGCCTGGAAAAGAGAAGGCTCTGGGGAGACATTGTTGTGGCTTTTAAATACTTCAAGGGAGCTTGTAAGAAAAATGGGGACAGATTTTTTTTGTCAGAGTCTGTTTTGATATGACAAGGGGTAATGGTTTTAATCTGAAAGAGAGTGGCTTCAGACTAGATATAAGGAAGAAATTTTTTACAGTGAAGATGGTGAAACACTGGAACAGGTTGCCCAGAGAAGTTGTGAATGTCCCATCCCTGGAAACATTCTGGGTCAGGGTCTCAGACCAACCTGATCTAGTTGAATATGTCCCTGCCAATTGCAGGGGTGTTGAGCTAGCTGGCCTTTAAAGGTCCCTTCCAACCCAAACTATTCTATGAACTTAGTATTTTAATTCTGAGATAAAAATGTTAGAATGATTTCATTGCAGCTCTTTTGTTTTTATTTAAGACCCAGTGTCTCAAAGTAACCTGGGAACTGGAATGCAAGTATTTCAATTATGTGTTATTTGATTTTTAGAAACTCACCTGTTGAGTAATTTGTAAGAATAAAGCCCATCTTAAAGATAGTAATAGAGACACTTGCTGTAAAATTTAGTTATGTATGTCTAATAAAATGCACACATAATTAATGTATTTTAACAGCAGTATTAGAATTGAGCATCACTGACAATCTCTTATGTATGTCTAAAATGGTACTCTTATGTATATGCTTCAATTTTTTTTTTATGTCTCTTGTCACCAGAAGCATTTTTATTTTATGCTATAGTAGTGTTAGACTAAGTCTTCTAGGAGCAACTTTTGTCCTGCTGTTGTAATTGTTGTTGGAAAGGGCAGGGTTCTTTATTTTCTTTCCTCTTGTTCTGGTGTTGAACCGTCAGAGGAAAGCATAATATGAATTGATGCTTTAGCAATAGTGACATGCGAGGGTCAGACTGCGTGCTTTTGGGGTTTGCTACTACATTTGATAAGAATTCTTGCATAGCCCCTTTGAGTTTTACTGTGTCTTTGTCACTGGCAAAATACTAGTTGAGTCCACTGTAGTGAAAAGTTAGGGCCAGAATTTTATATGATTTTTGGGATTAGTCTGGGATCCTGGAATTGTGGAAGACTGTGATATAGGACAGCAGTCAGTGTGAAGAAATAGAATTATCACATACCCAGGGCTAATGGTTTGTGATGGAGTTGACTTAACTCTCAGATGTGCAATCATCTGTCTAACAGTTTCTGTCCTGAAAGCAATTACTGTACCACTTATGAAAGCAAAACCAGAAACTAAAGCCTTGAGAAAGTTCAGAAGGATGGCATGACAACAGAGCAGAGATACAATACAACAGAAGGTTATTAAATACAATAGAAGGTTATTAAATACAATCCAGCAGGTAAAGTTCTGCGTCAAATGAGGAGAGCAGAGCAGAACATGAATCCTGTCAGGCCAAATGAATGGAAGCATTTCTAAAAGAGAGTTTGAGAAACAACTTAGAAACATATAAAAACTAGCTTTAAGTGTTTTTTCTCAAATATATTGGGAGAAGGAACATTGCCAAAGATTTTGTAGGCCCAGCAGACAATCTAGGTATAAAAAGAGCTCCCAGAGAGAATAAGGCAGTGGCAAAGCAACAGAAATAATTATTTGTGTTAAGCATGGAAGAATGCAGGGACTTATTCCCTCCCAAATCTTACATTATAGATAAATAGAGGATCTGTTTCAAATAAGTGTTACATTGTAAAAAAAGATGATTTGTCCTTGGTTTTTACTTCCATGTCCAGTGCTGAGATTTCCTTCCAGGAAGAGCAGTCCTTTGGAACCCGGTCCCATAGGATATGTATGTTATTGTTTGGAATTACATGATAGCCCAAGCTATCCCTAATTAAAGGAAATGTATGTTCATTGCAGAGTAGAATCAGGAGGAGAGGAAAAATAAGCTGTGTTCCAATTTGTTTGTGTATTTCCTATCTTTGGCCTTAAATGAGTTACTTAAAAGTAAGTGGAATTTTTGTACTGGGTGGTTTGGGATGATTGTCACTCAATCACATGCTTCACATTTTTGATTGTGACAGTAAATTTGCATATCTTCTTGTTTTGTACTGTTTTTTTCTTTACATGGGCTGTTTTTAGAGGTTGGTACCCATGTTTTGAGTATGGATTCCTGTTGAGTCGAGTTAAAGGTTGAGGAAAAAAAGGGAAGGTGAAAGATTAGGTTGAGTTCGGTGGGTATAGAGTTGTGAATGGACAATTGATGTTACTAGAAAATAATAAAAGTAGTTGCTGAGTTGCAATTTATTTTCTATTTTCTGGATATACCAATTACGTTGTTTGTAAATGGTATGGTTGTGTGTAAGGGTAGCCAAAACTTGAAACTTGAGCAAAATGATTTTGTAAGGAAGTAATAAACTAATGCACAAGATGCTGATTCCATTCAGCCTGGACACAAATAGATTAGATCCAGTAAAACATATTTGTTCATAAATACTGCACAAGGATGAGTAGAGCAGGAAGATGCACAGCTGGAGATTTTGCTTTTGAAGACTTGGGGCTTTCATTGGTATTAAACCAACTGGAGCTAACTATCATGCTCTGGGGTGGGAAGGAAATACATACATATAATTTGTAGATTGTTTAGTTAAGGCAGATATTATCTCTTTTTTAAAAATTGTTTTTGTTCCTAAACTATACAAAATACCATTTTTCTACTCTTGTTCATATTACATGTTTACTTTGCCTTTACATTTTCTGACCAATTTCTGCATTTTTGGCTTTTAGAAGAGTATAACCAGTGGTACTGTTACTTATGATGTAGTGCTTGTTATCGTGGGGATTTACTTGGCATCAAATCATGGGTGGAATTGAAGCTTGTTGCAGCAGTGGTAGGGGCTGCAAGCCAATACTGAAGCTGCTTGGAGGCTGAGCAAACTCCCTGGGGTGTGGAGAACTATAGTAGGTGATGTGAGAAATTGCTGTATGTAACTAACCACAGTGTGAGAAGCTGACACAAGTTATAGATAGCACCTGTGGTATTCCTGGATTTCTCAAGTAGTAAAGGGGGAATTGCGTGAGAAATGCCCAAACAGTGCCATTGCATGGAGAGGAGCACTGGGGCCACTTAGGGAAGTGCAGTGTTACAAGACCAATGGTGCCTGGTAATCATTTCAGAAATGCCAAATTTGGGTATAGCAGTAGCAAAGCTGGGACCATGAAGGAAAGAAATAATTGCAGTGGTTTTATAAATGGGGGCAGAGAAAGGGACGTAGAAGTGTGCTGGAAAAAGAAGATCAAAAAATGGGAAACAAGGTTAAGTTATGTGACCAGGTGCTGTCTGGGGTCCCTGTTGGGCAGCTTGTGCTTGATCATCACAGCTGGGGTATGACAATAAATTAAACTTGTTTCAGTTGCTTATTGCATTTTTTCCCACTCAATCCTTGTGTTTGCAGTGAGAGCATACTCGTGATGAAGTGTATTTGTTGTGTCAGCCTGTAACTTTTTGAATTTATCTCTTAATCTGTGTTTACAGCCTGTACAAATTCTGCTTTTGTTGTTTCTTCGAGACATTGGTTCACACTGAACTCTAGTAGTGTCATATTTTTCTAATGTTACTGATCCTTTGGTCATTTTTTATTCTTCCAGTGCCTCTCAACTCCTTGAGATGAAGGATAAGGGAGAAATTTATTGTGATACTATGAAATTTCTTGGGGTTATGTGTATAAGCATGCTTTTGTGCTTTCTCCATCCATGCATATTTAGTGTGGAGAAGTACTGTGAACTTCTTAATGTTTTTTGAAAGCATATGCTGCTGCTCCTTATTTTGTGTAGACTTTAATATTGCAACTGCTTTACCTGCTTTGATACACTGTATTCCTTTCATATGTATCTCAAAAATACTTGGAAGAATAGTACATTTATGTAGTAAGTTGCCAAGTGAGACAATATAAGGCATGTATACCAAAAACTAATGCCGAGAAATACTCCAGAAGGTTAACTTATCACACTCAGTACCTATTACCATAGGTGTCCCTATGGATAGCAATTATCCACTATTTTATTAATTCATTAAGATTGCCCTATATTTCTGATTTCACTGGATATTCTAAGAAGATGTGATCATTGTTGTAAGCACCTTTGTGGTAATTTGAATATATCTGTGTATATAAATTGGTAGTAGTTTCCTTGCTTCTCATGAAACTCTTGTGTTTTAATAGACGAATTGCGAAAATTGAGTTGGTCTGGCATTCCCAAACGTGTTCGTCCAATTGCATGGAAGCTTCTTTCAGTAAGTTGTATTTTTTTTTTATTCTTCCTCTGCATTTAGTAGTAATAGCTTTTTCAAGCATTGCAAATGATTTTGCATGAGTTGTAATCCATCAGTGATGGTTGAAAACATGTCTTGTGCTGAATTGTAATGGAAGTTATGTTCTTTTACTCAATTTCAAGATTAATCTATCAAATTGAAAGGAGGGGGATGAGAAGCAGTAGTAAATCATGTCAGCTGTGTATCTTTATTTTTCAGCCTGGCTTTCTATGAAAGAAAGGCTTGTGATAACGATGGCCTCTTTCAACCAGTTTTGATGGAATGGTGGAGAGTTCAAAGACAAGTACATTCTTAACAGTTTTCTTGAAAATAGGCACACAGTAGGGGAAGCAAAGACTTATCAGCATCCTACGAAAGGCTTCATTCTGACTTCGCATTAAAGTAACTACGAGAAAGGATTAACACTGTAGTGAGGAAAAGCTGTGATAGGATCTCTAGGTTTTTTTTGGCTGATTTTTCTATAGTGCTTTAAGATGAACAACTCTGAACCACTGTGTCAATTAAGTTGTGTCATTGGCTCTCCTGATGTCAGACCTGTGAGTCAGTCAGAGAAACAACCTCATTAAAAGCTTATCACTTTTTTGTAGTGTGAGTTTTTGGCTGGCTGAGCACTCTGAACTTTTCCCAGTGGCCAGAGGATTTTACAATGGCTGTAGCTTAAGAGTAGGTTGACTGAAGGACCATGGCACAGCACAGAGAGGTGTTTAAGCTGGGCATCAGAGGGAAGCTTGTGGGATCTGTGACAGAACAAGATATTTTTCATCTTGGTGTTTCCACTATGTTTAAAAAGGTTGTTCTGCAAAAATACAGTGTATTCTTCATAGAAGTATTTTTCATGTCAATCTTTTCATCTATAGTGCTTGTGATGACAAACAGTTATGCATTTTAGCTGTTGTTTGTCTGTTTGTGGTTGGGAAAAGGTTTATGAGGATGTTTGTATTAAAAAGAAGCATAACTCTCGTGATGTCTACTCTCCAGAGGCTATGAAAGACACTTTCTCAGCAAATCTTCATGCGTTTAAGAACTGTTTAAAATTCTGAATTATACACACACCAGTTTAACACTATTGAATTTTTCAGAGAGTAGACTTAAATAGCTTTGCTTTTTATAGAATAATTCCATGGGGAATGCTAAGTATTTACTTCAGATTGACACTGATTTCCAGTGACTGAAAGAATCTCTCTTGCTGATGAGTTCTACTAAATTTGCAGCTTAGTTCCTTCTAATGCTAAATGCAGATGCAGCTTAATGGTGGATATTCAAATATCCTGCTGTAACTGAAATTAAACATGGAGCTTACAATTTATTTTAGTTCTGTTTCCAAAGTTATCTGTGATTTTGGTAGTAAAAGAGGCCCTTTTTTCTCTTGAAGTTTAGGATGTCTGTTTTAAAATACTCAAAGTAAGAAAAATTACGGCTAACTCAAACTTGAAACACAGTAAGCTAAAGCATAAGCATTTTTAAAGTTCTGAATCAGAAGACTTTGAGGTTTAGAGAGTCGGAATTATGCGAATTATAAAAATAGAAAGTGAGTTGACTCCTCTTGCTTTCTAGTGAAAGCATGGGCTTTCAAGGAGCTTTAACTTAATTCCATAAGTTGATTTTAGTTTAGTATTCCTGGTCTAGAAAAATGCCTAAGTGTAGAGTTCTCTTGTTGTGTTTCTTTAACAACTCCAGGATCTATTTCAGTTCAATTCTTAACTTCGTCTTGCCATACCTCTGCAACAAACCTGCTTTCAGATTACTTTTTTTATACTTTAGGAATTAAGTGGATTTTTTTTTGATTAAGAGACCTGTGAAACTCTGGCTTTTTTTGGTTTTGGGTTTTTTTTTTTTTTTTTTTTGTTTTTTTTTTTTTTTTGTTTGTTTTTTTTTCTACCTCCAAATGGCAATATTGTGAAAATTCTTAGCTTTTCTTAAGAAAGTCCTGCCGTGATTTCTTATCTCTTATGTAGTCCTCATTTAGTATGTTTTGGAAACCCAAAGATGAGTCATGTAGTAGTCATTACTTCTCTATACTGTAGGGTAGCATTTTCGTTCAGTTTTTCAGGTTTTTCACTTCAGAAAAGTACTTTCAGTTTTTGTGGTCAGAAGCTCCACCGTGCTTTTTTCTGATGGTAACCTAATAGTGACTTATTGTTAATGTATGTCCAATGTAAGGAGGAGTAACGGAAGTGTTTAAACACTGGAAGTGTTTAAAGCCAGGTTGGATGGAGCTTTGATCAACCTGGTCTAGTGGAAGGGGGGTTGGAACTAGGTGATCTTTAAGGACCCTTCCAACACAAACCATTTCATGACTCTATACAGTGCACTAGGAGCTCCTGGGGAAATAAGTGTTCCTAAAAATCAAATGATATTTTGATTAAAGATGAGTTGCAGTACTGAAAAAACAACCAGAAAACTGAAGAAACCAAAGTATAGTTATGGTTTTAGTATATGTTTGTTTCAAAATGGTTCAAAAGTCTTACTTAAAAAGCCCAAACTTAATGTTTTTCAGGGAACAGAGTACACTTGGTAGTATCTGAGGCAAATGATGATTGTCTTGTTTGTAAAACCAGCATGTAAATTGGAATTTTAAAAATAAGATTTAGGAAATTGATATGTTGAGGTATTTATTACATAGTCAGCAGGTTAATAATGTTAATAGGTGTTTGATGAAGACAGTTTTTCAAAGGGAAGGCATTTGAAAATCAATATAATACTCTGTTGATGTTATGCATGTCTACTGATAACAGTATATAAGAAAGTTACATGATTTATTTTTAAAATGTAGCAAAAATGTTATGTACACTGTACCTAAACAGCAAGAAGAACTATACAGGCTCTCTCGTCTCTTGAATAACAAAACTAAAGATATGTTTGCAAAAGACTTTGGAAGAAATAGATGAATAAACGGATTAAACTCTTCCCCAATTTATTTGCTGCTGATACGTTGCGAGCCTTCCCAACTTTTAAAAATAAAACCTAATTTGTAAAGTGAAGAGGAAACACGATGTGTTGAATTGAAAGATTAGTTCAGTCTTTGAAACTGAATAATGGCAAAAAGACTTGCTGAGAAAGTATCGGTGTCCTTCAAACAATCACATTTCATCTCACAAATGAATTTCTTTCTAATGCAACCAATTAAGAAATCCTACGGGGAAGAAACCACAACTGTTGAGAATAAATGGGCTGCAGAATTCAATATTTAATGGAAAACACTGGGACAGGATATTAAATGTCAGACAAAGTCTTTAGGCAAAAGTGAAGCTGGTGGGATTTAAAGTACCTGGAATCAGACACAAGTCAGTGTATCTTAAAGGAATTCATTTTGCCAAAGCAAGTACCTCTTAAGGTATCTGGAATGTAATTTGGCTTGTACTTATTCTGTTGTCATTATAAACTAAGTAATTAAAGTATACAGGAATAACATTTTCAGTGATTTTAATATAGAATCATAGAATTGTATAGGTTGGAAAGGACCTTTAAGGTCATGTAGTCCAATCATAAACCCAGCACTGCCAAGTCCACCACTAAACCATGCCCTTAAGGGCCACATCTACATGTCTTTTAAATACCTTCAGGGATGGTGACTCAGCCGCTTCCTCGGGCAGCCTGTTCCAGTGCTTGATAATCCTTTCCATGAAGAAGTTTTTCCTAGTATTAATTTAAGCCTCCCTTGCTGATGTATGTAATTCCTATTTGAAGGCAACTGAGTTACTACACATTGTTTAAAAATTTAATGAAATTGCTCCAGTACTGGCCACATAGAAATTAAGGAACTCACATGGTATTAAATTTACCTGAACTTATTTATTTAAGTTTTCCTCTTTGAAAATCAACACCATCTTAGTATTTTTGATGAGAAATTGCATTTTGTAAAAAAAAAAAAAGCAGCTGTTTTTATAAGGTATTTGTACCTGTACTTTTGTACAAGTTGGAGTGATTAGAAAAATAATTTAGTAAAGGATTATTTAGATTTGTATAGGAGTACATGGCACTACATCAATTCATTAGATTTCCTGTGACATGTAATCAAATGCCAGCAGTGCTTTTTGTAAAGCAAAGAGTAATATCCTTCTCATTTCACTGTTTTTTAGGGCTATCTTCCTGCAAATATGGACCGAAGAGAAAGCACTTTACAAAGAAAACGCAAAGAGTATTTTGCATTTGTTGAACAATACTATGATTCCAGAAATGATGAAAACCACCAAGATACCTACAGACAGGTAGAACACCTATTGAATTGACTTTATCTACAGAATACTTGCTAAAGGACTTACAGATTATTTTTGAACTTTGCTACTGTTTTCTCTGTGTCTTTAATCTTACCTGATAGACAACTCTCTAATAATTTTCCTAAATTTCAGAAGCAAAAATATGAAGTGGTTTTGGTCTGAAATTTGAAAACAGTGGATTTCCTTTAATGTCAGCTTTAGTGTTGCCATGGTTTTCTGCTTACGAATAGTTGTATTTTCAAATCTTTCATCTCCTGCTCAGACCCTCTTTCAAATGAATGAAGATGGACAGGGAAAGTACAACAGTGACTGTTTCTTACTGGCTCCATACTTCTGCTTGAGAAGTTAACACTGTAAATGATGTGCAATAAACACAAACTTTCATGCCCACCCAGATAAGCAGATAACCTTTCTTCAAGTTTTGTATTGAAATGAGTAGTTTGTAACACTAAGTATAGACTAAGCAATGATACTTCAGCCTTCCTCGGGACAGAAGAAGCTAAGATCTTCCTTTCAGCTTCAAGACTAATCTTTAGTAGCAAGAAGTATATAGCATTAATAACATAAAGTACTTGTGAATGGAACCCAAAATCATCACTTGAACAGTCTGTTGCATAAAACTCCTTTGTGAAGTTTGGAATAAAAGTTTAGGAAATACTGGTATTTTGTGCTCTCTTCTTGATTGTCAAATATATTAAAATAGGTGCTAAAACCTGTTTTTACCTTTGGACAATTGGACTTGATAATCTTACAGGTCTTTTCCAACCTAAATGATTATATGAGAGTGGCAGTTGAGTATGACTTTATAGAAGCAGTAGTATGTATTTACTCATAATTATGCTGCAGTAATGAGTATTGCCAATATGATTATAATTTGAAAAAAATTAAAATGTGATATAAAGATCCTAGAATGTGAATACAAATATATATGTTTTTAAATTTTGCTTCATTGAAAGATAAACTTAAAGATTTGGCTGTATGTTTTGAAATACAGTAAAAATCTATGTTATCCCAAAAGTAATGATACAATGGGATTACAACTAATAGTGTAAACCAATAGAATTATTTTAAGTACTACGTGGTTTAGAAAGTGTGCTGTTGGTTCCTTTTACAGTATTCTTCTTTGTCTAATTAGATCCACATAGATATCCCACGCATGAGTCCTGAAGTTTTAAGGCTTCAGCCCAAAGTAACAGAGGTAAGAATGATATACTTTCTTTTTGAGAAAACATTTTATTAATGAATCTGATATCACAGTTTGATTAATAATTCATTTGATTGCACTTGCTATTTTGACTTCAGAACTAGCTTAAAGAAGTAGAAAAATGAGGATATATAAGTAGAGGCTAAGAATAGCAGTGTAAGTATGAGTAATTAAAGCAAAGGCACTTCATTAATTTCCTGTATTGAATCTGTCAGTTTTTATTGTGGTCTTGTGCCACTGAGGGGGTTTTTTTCCCTTTTTTACCTTTTTATGTATTTTGTTAATCCTGTGTTTTTTAAGTAATTGAGAGCATAGTCCTGTGGTTCCATGTATTTGTCAAAATCACTTAAGGTCTGGAAGTTCTTAGTGTTCCACTTGGGAAATTCTCTATTTTGAATTTGTAGCACAACTGATTTGAGTGTCTTATCTGATTTTGCTTCCTTGCAAGTTTTGTATGTTGAGCACACTATTTAAATTGTTTTACTACTGTTGTAATTATATAATTAATGTAAATATATAATAATGTGATTAAGTATGTGATTAATGGTAAATATATTAATCAAACTGGCCTATATTGTTGGGTAATCAAATATCATGGGGACTTTTCATTTTAAAGTATATAGGTCATAAATAGCATAGATGGTGTGGATTATCGTCTTTCAATTATTTTGTTTAATTCTTCAATTTATTCTCCTTTCTAAGGGTTCTAGTTAGACCTTCAAATGTACTTCCAGGTGCTTCTGTTCATAGCATTATAGATCCAAACAGAACATCATCTGATAGTTCATTATGAGAACTTAAATGCAGAACTAGCTTTCATTTGGTTTTCTATTGTTCCAATTATTTCTTTAATGGCAGTGCTCTTCCACACATTTGAGAAATTGGTTTGAAGAAATAGCCTAGTACAGCGTTTCAAAAAAAAATACTATAAATATAGGGCTTTTCACCTGCTTTCTACACAGTGAGGTTTTTTAACCTGGGCTGTTCTAGGGACGAATCGAGGAGTAGTGTAAGTAAAATCAAGGGGCAAGAAGGAAACAATACCTGTAAGAAATAAACTGTTAAAGAAATTAGTTAGATCAGTGGGCTACTGGGAGGCTGGGCTTGCATCTTTTACTCTCTGATCTTAACCAAACCCAGCTTGCTTGATGCCATTGTACAAAAGATGCTGGAAGGGTCATAGCACCCAGTTTCTCCCTTGTTTCTTTCTCTTGCTTTCTGGGTTTCTGGAGACCTCCCATAGCACCAGTGAATCCCTCAGCCCTACAGGGATCCTTCCTATGGTGAAGGATCTTGCTTTAACTGAATTTTGTTGAAATGGAAAGCACATGGCTGTGTATTTCCCATCTATGCTTGCATATTGTACATAATAATTTCAAGAAAATGGTACAATTTAAAATAACTTACAATTTTGTCCTTCCCTCCTTTTTTTTTCTTTCCCTCCCCTACTTAGAAAACAAAACCAAATTTTCAAAAGCTTTTGGATTAAGGCTTTGGGGGTTTCAGACTTCCTCTGAGGTGGCAAAACCCACAAGTAATTCAAAACCTTCATTTAAGTTGATGGATTCTTCCCTTTATGTATATGAATATAATTCTTGCTATAATTATGAATGAGAGTTAAATTCAAAAGAGAATAATAGATTGGTAATGACATCTCATGAGATGTAGTGGTTCATAGTAGAAAAATAATTCCACTTTTTGTTGCTGGTTTGAAAATCAAGAAGGGATCCTTTTGGGAAAGTGACCTTTTTAATGAGTCCTATTTGAACATACTCATGAGTGCTGTATAGAAACTTAAATCAGTCTGCTGTTCAGGTTTTCAGTACTCATTTTTTTTGATTCAGAACAGTAAATGAAACTTTATGAAAATGGGTAGGAAATTGAAAATGCTATTTCAGTGTGTATTTGAATTTCTGATTAGAGGTATTTGGGGATATTAAAGCTGATGTGCCATCACTAAGTGGTGCTTCCTGGTAAAAAATATAACACCCTCTCTCCCTCCTCAACAAATGCAAACACCATCCTCCTCTTAGTTTTCATACCTGGATCTTAAAAGTGTTTTAAAATCCATAGGCTTCTCAATTTGCAATGCAAACTGTGTATCCTATCAGGTTCTGAGGAAGCGAAAGGTTGGTGGTA
Source organism: Gymnorhina tibicen (assembly GCA_013399875.1). Lineage (NCBI taxonomy): Eukaryota > Metazoa > Chordata > Aves > Passeriformes > Artamidae > Gymnorhina > Gymnorhina tibicen. Next base: position 796,252 of record VXAZ01001116.1, on the reverse strand, counting down.
CAAATTTGTGGATTATTTGACTTCACACACGCCTTCATGAAAAAACACTATAGTTTTTGCAGTGGGTGTTTTGATTGATTGTTCTTACTGAATTGCCATGGTTTTCTGTTTGGTTGGTTGTTTACTCTGCATATTTTGCAACCCCATCACACCATGACTTTTTTTATTTAGCCTAGTGCATAACCCTGTTCTACATTCTGCAATTGCTACTTAAATAGGTTTCTCTAGTCAGCTCTATCTGATATTCGTTTTTTGAGAAAATTATTTGTATTTGCAGTATGTTAAACATGTCCTTTTTCAGAAGTGAAACACAGAACAATAACTGATAATACTGAGAAACTACTGTTGCTGAGAGTAGAAGTGGCAATGGACAGAAGCAGGCAGAGTGGCTGTGAGCTAACTAAGCTTGCTAGATGGGCAGTTTTCCAATAATACTAAAAATACTATATAAACTACTGTAATTTCATCAGGGTTTAATTATGTAAAATGTAAAAGCATGTTGTAAATGGCTGAGTGTAAAGTCTTTATACAGTTATTGATAGACAGTGAAACACCACTGGCTATTGCTTAAAGAGCAGAGGTTGATATTTTTCAGTTTAATATGCGGTGCATGTTAAAAAGCATGAGGTGACAGGACTAGTACCAAGAATTTGTAGCTAAAGGAATAAGCATCTTGGCTAATGGAAATGAGGCTTCTATGGAGAATTTGCTAGTGAGTACTTTCATTTTTGCCTAATCTCTGAAATCACACTGAGCAAAAACTGAATCTTACTTGTAGTTGTAATGGATCAGATGTGAGCTGCCTTAAGGTTTGTTTTTCAGTGTCCACCAAAACTTTTTGTACTTAACTGTTGTTGACTGTCTCCCCTGTTCTGTGAATTTTCAGCAGGGAAACAAAACCTGGAGGTCAGTTGACTCTCAAAAGAAAGCATGTAGGAGAAGGATAAATGTTGATATTTGGGACTTGTTTTCAAAGCAAAAGGTTCAAATATGTTTCAGCTTCAGCTGATTTATGTGGCAGCCTGTGATGGGACTTCCAAGCACCAGGATGTGAGTCCTTTATGCTGAGACCTTTCCTTACTTAAAAATGAAGGCAAGAAGACTTTTAAACTAAATAATAAGATTTCATTTAAAATTGAATTAAAACAGTCAGCTTCCTAATCTAACAAAAACTTAAAGTGAGACTGAATATATAATCCTGACTTCACAAATAAACTTCTTCCACCTATTGCATCCTTTCAGGGCAGGTCTTTCACTGGCTTTCTTGAAGCCTGAGCATTCATTGACTTCCAGAGTTGCAGAAAACCACAGACTCCTTTGGATCCTTCCAAAATGTTGCCTTTTTTATTACTATTGAGGCCTGATCTGAAGAACAATGTAGTTTGTGCTCTCATCAATGAGCAAACATTCTTTTGTTTCAGAAGATCACATGTCCCTGATTAAGTGCCTGTAGTTAGGACAAAGCATGTAGCAGCTTTCCCTCTGCTGCTTATTTGCAGCCTTTCAAAGGCGTGTAATATCTTCAGAAGCAAATAGTTGAGAGGAAATACAGCCTGTCACAGACCTAAATGGAGTCAGTTCTGTGATTTCCCTGCTCTCTACTCTTCTCATGCTGAGATATGGTGTGGCCTTATGAGCTTTTGCAGATCCTAAGCAAGCTTCAGTTTACAGAGTTGAGAGGGTGAGGTTCTGTGATATGGCAGGTAGTTGCCTTATTTCTACATTTCCTGATTGTTTCAGATTTTTTATTAACTGGTATTACAGACTTCTGGAGTGTAAAACTCCACGCTGCAGTATTAGGCAGGCTTAACTGTTGTGGAATCTCTTTTTATGGGCATGTTATTAAAAAATCTAAACTATATCAAGTCCTTCTTTCTGTTACTTTGGAATAAATAGAATACTGCATTAATAGAATACTTCTTTCAAAGAGATGAAAAAAAATGAGAAGATCATTTAATACTTCTTTCACTTGAGAAAAGAGGATTTTTATACTATTGGAATAGCTCCAGTGAGTAAGTGCTACTTTGTATTAACTACTGTAACTGAATTATATACTAGGTTGGTTTTAACATGTGCTAATACCCTGAAAATGCTTCCTTTTGAAGAACTGAGAAGCGTACAGAGCACTGGGAGTTAGTTATGAATACCAGTGTTCATTTATGCTTGTGTATGCATGTTTTTTATACTACTTAACTTCACGATATTAAATTTATCTGCAAGGAGGTCTTCAGCATCTTCATGAGGGGAAGCAGGTACCGACCTCTTCACTCTCATGACCAGTGACAGGACTCAAAGAAATGGCACAAAGCTGTGTTGGGGAGGCTTAGGTTGGATTTTCAGGAAAAGGTTTTTCACTCTGAGAGTGGTTGAACACTGGAACAGGCTCCCCAGGGAAGTGTTCACAGCACCAAGCCTGAGAGTTCAAAAAGTGTTTGGACAATGCTCTCAGGCACATGGTGTGATTCCTGGGGTGCCCTGCATGGGGCCAGGGGTTGAACTCAGTGATCCTGATGGGTTCCTTCCAACTCAGAATATTCTATGATTCTATGATGTTATGATAATTTACAAGTGTCTTGTTTAAAATGTGCTCATTACTTATTAAATTACCTGATGGTTTCTTTACCTCTTTTTCAGATCTTTGAAAGAATTTTGTTTATCTGGGCAATACGTCATCCAGCCAGTGGATATGTTCAGGGCATAAATGATCTTGTTACTCCTTTTTTTGTAGTCTTCATTTGTGAATATATAGGTAAGATTTGTCTTAATACTGAATTATGCAGTGGATACATTAATTTTATCATAAATGTTTGTAATTATAAATCTGTATCTCTTTAAATGTATACTGAGAAGCAACCAGATTTTAAGTAGTCAGTGAAGTTCAGGAATCATCTTGGTTTCTACTTAAGAAGTGTTCACTGTTTTATTTTTCCTTTCTCTTTTAATTCATGTGTTTTGTGAAAACTTTAAATTGTACATATGAACAGAACAACAGCAGCAAAACAAGAAAGCAAAATGAAAAACCCAGCAATGCCTGCCCCACAGGAAAAAAACCACCAAAGCAAAAAAAGTAACCAATGAAACACGGATATTTTTACATGAGTTGTGAGGAAATTAAAATAAAGGGAACCTATTAAACTGCATCTGTGATTGAAATAATGGCATCCTGGAATTACGGTCTGAAAATTAAGACAACAGTAATCAAATTTCTTTGTTTAAGAACTCTGCTTTTCTGAGACTTACAACATTAGTAACAATGGTAGTGTCAACAGCTCTATATGTGTTGAGTTTGTGGCTTTATGTGTGAGTATACTTTTGAAAACAGATGTGGGATAAATCTTAAATTTACAGATTAGTATTTAAATTGTGATAAGCATTAAGAGAATGACTATTAACAATAATGCATTAATAACTTGGGTATAATTATTGATATAAAAGGTAAGGTTTAACAGTAAAAATAACAGTGTTAATTTGGTTTGAATTAAAAACTTTTCCTTGTACTTGTGTTTGTCGTACACACGTACAGTGAAAATTTAAGTGTTGTGTATGTAAACTTGAGCAGTGTCTGGCTACTTCAGGGGGGCTGCATACAGTGGATTCTTCCTACCTTGTCTGTGCAAGATATCCATTGGTGTATTAATCCAGATTGATTAGTTTAAATGAAGGACAGATTATCATTGAGTGGATGATATACCATCCATTTACTCATTTGCATGGCAACACCTCTGTTGCTTTGTTCATTTCTTGTTTCATAGGGGGAACATTTCATTGCTAAGCAACTAATGAGAACTGCTGCTTTCTCCCTAATCATCTCTTAAGTAGGGTAGAGGCCTACTCCTGAGAGTATTTGCAGTTTCTGCCTTTTACTTCCTCATTTGACAGATAATGAAAATGTTCTTAATGATCCTAGAACAGTAGGGTCTCTAGTAGACTTTAGGGTTGCTAATTGAAATAAGAAGTTCAAATGAGATGTGATTAGAGAATTGATATTCCATGTTAAATAGGCCATTTAATTAATATGGTAAATAAGTTTGTCTTTACCACCAACTTACATTTGGAGACCCTGGTGATTGTTAACGTGTTTGCCACTTTGTCAGGATTTTTATATTGGAGAGCGTAGTTGTTCCAGTAAAAACAAAGAAAGTCTTTCGGTGAAGAAAGACAAAACTTGAAAACTTTCAACCATAAAAGATAGTTGGGGGAAATGTATGAAGCTCAGAAAACTGTATTCTGAAAGCTCATTAAAAAACTAGTATCTATATATCATAAAAAAAGCAGAAAAATGAAGGTTTTTTTGGTTTTTTTTTCAATATAGTGGTGGTCATGGCTAAGTGCTAACAGCAGTTATTTCCCCCAAGGACATATAACAACTTTCAAAGATTTTTCTTTAAATAGCTTTTTGATTTGAATCTTTCTAATATATTCAAGTTACACTGAGTGATGCACTCAAGTTAGAATGAATAAATGAAATGGGGACATTGCATTTATGAAGTACGTCAAAAATCCTGTAATAAAATTATAGGATTCAAAACTAACACTGTGAATTGGGCTTTAGTAATTTATATAGAAATAAACACAGAATTGAAGAATTTTCCTTTCAAAAATGTTCAAACTGCTAGTGTATTTAATATTTACTTCAGTAATATTCTGTATTTACTTCAGATTTTTACTTGGATCTCATTTCTTGGTTTTATATGAATATTGGTTTGTACATTGAGCAGCTTTATTTATTGCTATCTTTGCACTATTGATTTTTGTACTTAATTTAAAAGAAACCTTTTTTGCTGCAGTTCTAAGTCACTTGGATCCTAATTTATACAGTTGAAAGTGATAATACTTTTATTTTAAGTTCTTTCTGTAGTAAAAAAAGGCCCTAAAGAATTATTAAGTATTAATAATAAGTTCTTATGCCTAAGAATGCCATTAATAATAAATCTGTGCTGATTAGGTCATCTGATGATACATTCTGGTCATGTTTAAACACATTTGCCGTTTTGTCAAATATTTTGGTGGGAGGAAAGCCATGTTTATTTTAGCTTTATGACAACTGACAGAGCCCTTAATCCTTAATCTTGCATAACAAGTGTGTGACATAATTAATCTAGTAATGGGGGTCTTTTTGCTCTGCTAAGACCTCTGCAAACTGTTTGAAAAAGTTTAAAGAACTTCTGAAGATACAGATGACATGGATGAAAATGGTAATTTACTTCTCATTCAAATCTGAGTGCCATAAAGGAGGTTTTTGGGTCTATATATAAGGGCTGAAGTCATAGATGTTTTGATGGTTTAGTATGGATTGAGGTACCTAATTTTAGCACATAGATTAACACACGTAGAATATATTGAGGGATTGAATGTAGGAATTGAGTATGTTAAATATTCAGGACATTCTGTCAAACTTCCCACCAGTATAAGTATGATGAAAGTGTAATCTGGTAATGTCTCATTAGTTTCCACTCTGCAATAAAAGGAGAATGCTGTAACATTTTCAGCAAGATAAAACTTAATTGTCAAACCAATCCAGGAGAGGAAAAACGATAATTAAAGAAAATTTCAGAGGAGGTAGATACTGGCCTCTGCTGGAATACAGTCGTTTCAGTTTTGAATTTCTGGTCTAAATTAGGAGGAGGAAGATTTTAAACTTTAGCTTTCTTATACCAGATGATTGTGTGTGTTATTCTCAACTTTGAAAAAAATTTTTCCTCCTTATGAAAATGCTAGAGGTATTTAATCTTATTTTGTTGTATTGTAACAGCATCTTTAGAAATCCAAACACTAGAGGTGCGGGAAAACTATTCTGGGCTTACTTCTAACCTCCTTCATGACATAGCAGTATTGTAACATGTGCTGTCAGAACAAACGCTAATTACTGCCAGGGCAGTTTTCCTGAAGTCCCTATGTGTTTGTAGCATATTAGTTTGTGTCAAAATGAATCTCATCCCTGTGGATGCACCAGAGGTGTTTTTGTTAGTGAGATCAGATATATCATGTGACTGCTCAGTGTTTGTAGACTTAATGTGGGCAAGAAAATGTTGCACTGGATTGCAAGTCCTATTGCAAGTTGCCACAACTGTGCTCTTTGTACACCTTCCTCTTGCCCTGAGTTCCGGTAGAGCTACACTGTTTCCTAGTTTAAAGTTGTGCTGTACAATTACTTGTGGTCTCTTGCTCACCTACACTTCACTTTATCTGATGTTCCAGTACATTGTCGTTCACTGGGCTTGTGTGTATCTCTAAAATCCCAGAGAGGACCTGGATTTATTCACCATCCAGAGAGATGAAAGTTTCAGAGAAGTACCACCATGATGAGGATGCATGTCAGATTGTTGCTAAGTGGAATAGCTATGTGAAATAATTTTAAGACACCTAGGAGTATTGGATCAAGGGAAAATTAGGAGTTAGTAAGAAGTCAAGGGCAGAAAATGAACACTATTGTAGCACTTGGTCATTTTGTTGGATAAAGAATGTCCAGAAAAATGAGGCTGCTGAAGACTGGAATGGCGATTGAGATATTGTCTTCAATCTTCTTGAAATAGAGGAGCCTGAGAAGTTGATGATGCTTACAGGAACTCATGAACTGAAAACTTTGAAAAGAGAGATCTTACCCTTGTAAGTATTTTTTCTTGCCATCTTAAATCCTTTTGTAGAAGGCATTAAATGAAACTTCTGTTACCTAGTGTTTTTTAAATTGGTTCTGCTATGACTTTATGGGATAATTAATCTAGGCCCAAATCCTAGTGGAAATGGGATAGGATTTATTCCTAGACTTCTTTTACTATGAGTAAAGAAAGGTTCTTTGGTCCTGAAAAAGCCTCCATCTGTCTACATCTCCCTTGCTTACTGTTTTTTCCATTCCCTCTCATATGTTACAGGAAGTCTTGCTGCCCTTATAACTGGTTTGCAATCTCATTTTTGCCTTCTTTTCCTGCTTTTCAACAGAGAATAATTCTGTTTAAAACTATTAATTTTGTGGATTTTTTTCCCGCAGTTTAAATACTGTATCCAAAGTGATTGTTTTCATTGTATAATTGGAGTAAAGTTTCAGAGCATTTTATCATGGCCATATCTGAGGTGATTCCTCAGTGTTTGTTTATGAAATATGAAAAAAAGCAGAGATTTTTTTTTTTCAAGAGAGTTGTAATTTTTGCATGGTAAATAGATCTGTTTAGAATGTACATTAAACTGAATTTCTGAAGGATGAGACAGCAAGCCAGAGAGCAAAGAGTATTAACCCACTGACTTTAGGGAACTGCTTTTCTTCATACTTGCAGGGTTATAAGGTAAAATTTTGTTTAGTATGCATTATTTCCTTTGCAAGACCAAGCTGAAGCCTTGAATGCTACAGTATATAAATTAATTTGAGATAATTTATCCTGCTGTCATAAATATCTAGACCTTTATTATTCAGTTCTACCAATTCACTAGTCCTTGGAGAATTATGAATAGGACTTGTACACTGAGGTTTTGAGGAGTGAAAGTGGAAAAGATGTAACATATTTGTAGTTGTTTAGAAGAGACTGATTGACTCTGAAGGATGACAAATTGTTTTCCTAAAGTAGAACAAAGAGCTGTAACTGGATTAACTGGATGCATCTCCTTCTCCCAGGTCCTTCAAGTTTCTCTGCCTTCTGATTTACCGGGGAAGAAATTCTGGAAGACTTCCCAGGACTGAGGTTCAGGAATATGAGGGAATTCTTCAGTTTGAGAGAGGTGCAAAGACTTTACTTGGAATTGTAGTATGCTCTTCAACTTTTCTTTGAATTTTGGCATTAAACTTTGTAATAAACTTCTACTGTTTTCATGCTTTTCTTTGTTTAAATAAATACGTTTTGCACAATATTGTGTTAAAATGTTTTTATTTACAAATTTTTTTGAAGTGATTTATGAAACACAAAACGAATTTGCATAAAAACAGGGACATGAAGCATAATTTATATTTTAATGTTTTCCTGCAAGTTGTAAAAGTATTAAGAAAATAAATGTTTTTTTTTAGAACACTTTTAAAATTTGTATGAAAAACTATTCAAAATAATTTAAATCACTTTTCTGCCAAGCGAAAATTCCATATCACAAGTTCCATTTAATCACATTAAATTTTTTCTCCTTTATGCAAATTACCAGTAATGTAGTTTCCATATACAAAGGTGTATTTCAGTGCTGTTTCTTAATATTTCCATAGTTTTATACTAATACTTGTGACATCAGGAAAGTTGACTCAAGTTATCATAAACATGAGCAATATTCTATGAAATATTCTTTGATAATTAGAGGGAATATTGTTATCTGTGTGATTTCTGTGAGCAATAAATGAAGAAATCTTACACAAAACTGTTGAATTCAAGACCTGAAAGTACTGAAAAGGTTTCTACCTAAGTCCAGAAAACATAATCTGCATTCCTCTGAAAAAGCTGCAATACACACGAGCCACAGGTCACATTCGGTGACCTGAATGTTTTTACTTCCCTATCAGTTCTCTTTGCTTCACTCTTTGCTTTCATGTATTATTGAACACTTAGTGTACATACACATGTATATACATATATATTTATAACTATAACACAGCACAGAAGTTGTTCAGCATTATCTTAGCTTGCGTTGAGATACAGTTGAGACTGTTCGCTTTTTCAATTTCTAGGACTATATTGCCCCAGTCTTCCCCTACTGCTGTGCCAATCTGTTGTCAGTGAAAGTATTTTATAAGTGCTGCAAGGTAGCTGAAGAGAGGGAGGACTGTAATGAATAAGATAGACACTGTTTGAATTTGGTTTTACAAATTGATGATTCCTGTTTTGCACTATGGAAAAGGTCCAGAAGTAAGCAGAAACTGGTGTTGAGCCCACCCACAGAGGACTTGGTGCTTCTGTGCCAGTCTTCTGTGCTGTGAGGCAGGACTGATTTTGTCTGCAGTGGGAAAGCAGTTAGAAATTTTTTCCATTAACTTAAATATTTGTGAGTTGTAGTGTTTGAAAAAGACTCAAAGTTCCTTCAGGTAAATTACATGGAAACAAAGACGATAAGAATATAGACCTGAATTTTAGTGCTTTAAAAAGCACGCTTTTGAAGCACTTGGGCAGATTATACTTTTAAATTGTTAATTTGTTTTTATGTATGTCTGACTTAAGAAAAAATGAATTATTCACAATGTCTGAGCAATTGTCTTTATTAATATATAATATAGTTTTCCAGGCCTAATTGGATAAAGAAATCTTACTACTTGACATTCTTTTATTCACTTTAAACAAGTAGGAGAATCCGTGTGAAAATAACTGGCACTGAATTGTTTGTTTATCAGCTAGCAGTGCTTGCCATGATATACTGTCCTGTCTAGGGAGAATACATAAAGCAAGATAGTTGGAGGCATTCCAAACAGAACTAAGGAAAATGCAGATAGTATTAAGAGTACATCTCATGCTTAGTTTGTTAGGGGTTAGGGAATAAGGGAGCATGAAGAAGGGCAAATAAGTTGGAAGAACTTGTGTAATGGAGAGAATTGATTAATAGGAACCAGTGAACTATACATTTCTTTTAATCTTTTGATCCTTTTATTTTGTGTTTGAAAATTTATTTTAATTATTTACCTGGAAAAATTAATCTTTATCTTTTAGCATGACTTGTTGGAATATTAATTTTTTAGTTGCAGTTTGACTCATTCTGTAAGTGGGCACTTTGTTCTGGCTTAGAGTTATACAATTTTTTAATTTAAGGATGATTTTTTAATGTAGTTACAATAGTATAGAAGTCCAAATGAATGTAGTTGAGTTTTACTCAGATATGCAGTCTGTGTGTGACTTGCTAGTGGTAGAGTTTATTCCCTACTGTTTTTCCCTAGTTGCTTAACCTACTGCTTGTGGTGGCATTTAGTGTCAACTATATGAGAGGATCGGTTTGCAGAAGTGCTCTCTATAGGCTTGATAACATGAGGTGATTTACTTATTTAACTAGTGGATTTTTGGCTAATTGCACCAACCCACTTTTGGCATATTTTGGAATATAGTAACCTTGAGAGAATGTGTCAGTAATGAGCAACTGAGCATGTATCTACAAGTAACTGTATGGTGTAGTTGGGTAGTAGCATATTGCTGCATATATTTTACTCATTAATGTATTTGATTCCCTGTGAGGGCTTGGAACAGTGTGAACTGGATTCTTATGTGCTGTAGAATCTTCCAGATCCCATTTGTTCTTTCAAGAGGTCAGTGTATCCTGCCTCTTCTAGCTTCATTTCTCTGTTCCTTAAACTTCACACTAGAGCCACATGTTTGAGTATTTCAAGATTAGGTTTCGGTGGTCAGAAAAGGGTTTGCTTGCTGTGTGCTTAGATGACACAGCTGAAGCAGGGCTTTCTGCTGTCAAAAGAGGTGGCTTTGCTTTTTCTTTTCCAACCCAAAACATACATTCCAGTCTTCTCTTTTTGGTCCACACTGGCTTTCCTTGGGCACAGTTAAACTGACTGGAAACTATGTCCATAATAAACTGAATTATTTAACTTTCTGCACTCATCTTGAGGATCAGAGAAGGGTATCAGTGCTGATGGGAGGATAGGAGCATGTTAGAGAAGAAAGGAGAAGCAAAGGTCTGTTTAGTGCCAGGTAGCACTGAGACCGCTTTAGCTGCGTAGTAACACATGTTCATTATAAGAATTTGTGAATTACACTGACTTTTTGTTTAGCAGGTTAGAGAGCACAACAGATAGACGATATGGCAACCTACTTTTCTATTATTTTGCTTCCTAGTACTGTCTTGAATGACCTTGATTTACCATAGGCAGTGCAGTTTTACAAAATCAGTTCTTCTGTCTGTTTCAATTTTTATTTCACTCTCTTTAATATACTGTCAGATTTCTGAGCTAATTAGAATGGTTCATCTGAAGTGTTGGATGCATTGTTGCAGCCAATAGACTTGGGCTTTGCCCCCTTCCTTTGCTTTCATATGTAGACTTTTTTAATGTAAATTCTGTCACATTTTCTATAATCTTTTTTTTTTTTAAAGTATATTTGTAGTTTTTAGTAATCAAAGTGTTCAAAGTCATATCATACTGATGCAATGGAGAAAGTAACTCCAGTAATCTTCATGACCTCCACGGAAACAAAATGAATTTCTTGAAAATCCATTCAGTTAACCGCCCAAACTGTAAAATGAAAATTCTTGTTCTTATGAACTGGCACATATTACTAGCTTGAATAAACTCGGGACTGTGATAAAATATTTTTTGTCAGTTGATTACAGATATAGAGTAGTAACAGTCCTGGATACTTAAATCATAAGGATGTATTAGTTGGCAAAGTAGGATGTACCTCAGCTTCATTATCTTTCAGGAAAAAATTAATGTAATTGAACAAAAACTGTTTTTGTGGATATTTTTAAAAAAGGCTTCTATCTATTTGCAGTGGAATAAGCCTAATTAAAGTTAGAATTTTCTGGCTTTTATTAACAATAGCTGTCAGAAGTGAAAAAGAGAATTAAGATTATTTTAGGTATATCCAACTGCTTAATTGCCTGTTATTTTTAGCTTTGCATGTGAGAGAAAATCAGTATTTTGAGTAATGGTATTAATTGCTCGTAGTCTCTTATGAGTGTCTGTTTAAAACAAAGCAAAAAAAATCCCAATCTCCCTTAACACCTTCAATTTTAAGGTCTATTATTTTTAATCTTGCAAATTTTTACAATTTTTAATTGATCTTCAAAGAAAGGACAATCTATATAACTTTTTTCAGAAAAGCATCTAGATATGAAGTTGCTGTGCTCTGAGTCTGAAACCTGTCACTTTAACCTACCTAAATAAGTTTCAAAACAGTATCATAACTAATTATCATATTTACATTGAAAGTGTAGCAACAGTTGCTGCATTTTCTGATCTTTTTTGCATTGATTTTTGCATTTTTTGACTTTAAAAAAGTATCTAAAGGGATTAAGAAAGGTTGGCTGTGGAGAAAAGCTGTAAGAGCAACTATGGGAGAAGCAAACACCTACTTTATCAAAGATTGAAATAAGTGTTCGACAGAGGATTTTTCAGACCTAATGATTTCTGATGCCTAGTAGTAATTACTTCAGGGTCCACTGTTTAAATTAAATGTTCTTTTCTTAAAGGTGTTGCTATATATGACTGGCTTCCCTGTGAAGTAGGGAATTAAATGAAAATTTTTAATCTTTGGTGGCATAAGATACTAACTGAAAAATTGGCAATTGCCATTTCATAGAAATTTTTTTGGCTAAATCTGTAGGTGTAAAATTAAAATCATCTTCCTACTCTTCCTAACATTACAAAGATTTCTTATTGATGTTAGAGCAATAATAATTGGATTATATTTCCTTAAATTTACAGCTTCTTGTTATTTGTTGTACTGCTGTTCCCATTATTGCGAGTGGAGGCATCTGTAGGTGGAATTCAGTGTTTTGGGTTGGCCTTTATTTTAGCTTGTTTTTTTGTTTTAAATATTTGTTGCATGCTTCCATGTCATACCAAAGAAGTTTGTCTTGAGAATACCGATCAGCTACTACAGCGTACGGCCCAGCCTCCATTTATTGTTTGTGGTAAAGCTGTGCTTTAAAGTGAATATTTTGAAAAGTAGCTGGGGAATTCAAGCCCATGTAAAGCCCATCTTTTAGATAACTGTCATGGTTTTACAATTTAGAGGAAAAGCCAAGTAGGGACTTGAAAGTTACTAATAAAAATTTCTTCAATCATATCAGTGCCAGGAAGTCTATCAAAGAGGCAAAAAGTCTGACATTGGTGTCATGGAACCTATAAAATACCACCTCATAGCAGGAGACCTATGTGGATTTTTTACTTAGATGTTTCTTGTGAAGAAACTTTCCAGACCCTGTCTTATGGGCAAAATCAGAGGCATTCTTTTGAATTTTCGCTACAGGAGATGTATAGAAAAAATCTCTGAATTAATAAATTCTTAGGTCAAATGGGACTAATCAAACTTCTATCATAAGTAATCAGAATAAATAAGTCAGGTCTAGCCTTTCTATTGATTTGAAGTGTTTGATGTTTTCAGCTAACTCAGATTTGTCTTTTATATCACAGTCTTTTTGTATTATTCAAGTTTGCTTTTTTTATTCTTCTCCAATGTACACTGAAAAGAACTTGAGGAAGAAGAATTTCTCTTCCCCATGTATATATTAAAACAAATCTGTCAATGAAAGTCCTCTTTTACTGCATAGGATGATGTGGATTTAAATTATCTGCTTTTAAAGTTTATTTTGCATCTATATATGTGTTTCTAAATTTTGAAATGTATCTATCTAAAGAAGATGTTTTATTTCACGATGCTTAGTGCTCACTCACTATTTTAAAAATGACATTAATTTTATAATATGAATGCTAGTGTAAAAATGCATTTCTCAAGTTTGAAATACATTTTGTGGTTTATATTGTCTCATTTTTGAAGGCAATTAAGAAATTAATAGACTCATACTGTGAGGAAGTAATGAGAGATTAGTGAAAGGTATTCTGTTTGAAACTACAGACTGGAAATGTTGGGTCACGGAAGTAAATGGAAAACAATATCTCGGATAATGGTAGAAGCAGTAAAGTAAAATTAAAGAGAAACCAAAAGATTTCTTCAGGTATAAAAATGGAAGAATTGTGAAGAAAGAAGTTAATTGCAATAAATATAGCTGTGGGAGAGACATGTATTCCAAAGGGAGCAGCATATTTTAGTTCTGGCTTCTGCATTCTTATTTCTCCTCTCCCCATGGTCTCCGTACAGTTATAATTAATGATCATCTCTACAGTGAAGCAGCACAGAGGTGGTTATACTTCCAGATCTAAGTCTTCTCAAGCATGCTTTCCAACAGACTGGGAAATTACTTTAATGGCTTTTATGCCATTAAAAGTGGCTTTTGACATCCAAATATCACAACTTTGTGTGTTTATTATGAAGTAACTCATGGGAAGAAAAGCTAAAAGAGAAAGAGTCGCTTAAGCAATGACAACATGCTTTACAAATGCCAGAAGCATAACATTCCAATCCTGTTGCATAGATCAGTAGCAACTGAGTATCTAAGAAAAGATTTTCAAATTAGGTGGATCAGTGATTAAACAGAACTGTAAGAAAAATTTTTTGGTCTTATTTTCAATGAGATATGGTTAGTTAATAATTTATAGATTTCAAACCAATACAAATAAATTTGTCAGAAGTTTGTGTGCTGCAACATCAATTTGAGTTGGCTTTGTTTGTAGTTTAAATGCAAACCTTTTTTGCTCATAGTAATAATAAAGTCATTGGGTTTTTCATTAGCATGGGGATATTTCGCTTGGTTTTTATTTGAGAAATCTGGTATCTTTAATTTTTACCCTAAGCTGTGGAGAACAAATTTATAAAATAGAAGTGAAAAATTAAGTACTAAAGCACAATAACCAAAAAAAGAAAAAAGTTTTCTTGCAAAAGTTTTTCTTCTGTAGGCTTTCATTTGCATTATTTCATAGGAGCAGAAAGTACTTAATGCTTTTATAGCACATTTGTTTTGACAAAACCCAATACACTAAAAAGATTGGCTTATGAATTGTGTTCTCATCAAAAACATTTGTGAACTGATTTACATGTTCCAGCTTTAGTCAATTATGAGATAAAATTTTACTGCAGTATGACTGAAGTTTAAAGACAACTACCTTTCTTACAGTAACATTGTTGAAGAAAATTAGAGATCATACTATTTTTGAACAGATAGAGCAGGCTTCTTTTTTTTTTCCTAGAGGTTTTATTATTTCTTTATCTTGACAATAAATACCTATAAAAAATGTAAAAATGTGTTTGAATTTTATGAATAAAGCAAGCCTTGTGGCTTTTTTGCCTCAGAAGCATATGTAGCAGTTTCATTAGGAAAATGTAAATCACAGCAGATTAAGGTAGTTAAGGAATGCATTCAGCAATTAAGCAATATAAGAAGTAGTGTTTCCTGCAGAGTGCATTCTCCTCAAATATGCTCCTTCAAATTCAGTATTTATAGTTTGTGCTAAAAAGTGGAAATAATGGATGGTACTTAATTTCTGTTGTAAATAAGGCAAGAAGTCTGTGTAATGGTTTAGGCCAAATTCAGGGAAACGTCCAAAAGGAACGTCTCCTCAAAGGAAGGCAGGTTACAAACC